>JAJPUD010018430.1:0-28713 GCA_023553655.1 Myrmecobius fasciatus | reverse complement strand
CCAAACAGAAGGGCCGGGTTGGGAAGAAGAGAGTGTCCAAGCCTGGGAAGGAGGAGCAGAAAGTCAGTCCCAAAGTAAAGGGAGGGAGGAAAGTAGCCCAAGTGTCAGAGAGTGATCAGACTGACAGTGAGGAGGACGGTGCTGCACCTCCAAAGAGGGGGTCCAGAGCCCCAGAGGAAGCCAAGGAATGCTCTGCCAGGAGGAGGGCCATGGGGAAGTTGGTGAAAGAGGAAAGCAGCTCTGATGAAGATGAGAAAAAAGGCCTGGTTAGGAAACGGCAACCAAAGCAGACTACTGAAGAGATTGCCAGATTTAGGGGGGGTCCTGGGAAGAAGGGACTGAGAAAACTGGCCAGAGACAGTAGTGAGACAAGTGATGAGGAGGAATCGGAAAGGGAGCAGAAAACAAGGGGTAGAAAGTCAGGAGGGAGACCAAAAAGGAGAGACTGGGGGACCCCAAGGGGAGGTAAGAAGGCAGCAAAACAGAGCGAGAGCAGTGAGGGAGAAGACAGTAAGGAGAAGGGGAATTTTGGGAAGAGGGGAGAGAGAAAGGCTGTGGAGGAAGAGAGTGAGGAAAGCAGTGAGGCTGAGGAGGGGGGGAGCAAAGCTCCCCAGGAGGACAGTGAAGAGAGCAGAACTGATGACAGCAACCAGAGTGGCTCCAGGAAGAAGGGAGCCTCAAATGTAGAGGACCAGTCTGAAGCAAGTGAGGATGAAGAAGAAAGGTCAGGAAGGATCAAGAAAAAGGAGGCCAAAAAGGGCCGTGCACTCCCCTCTTCCACTTCCTCTCAGGATAGTAGCCCAGAAGCCAAATCAGGGAAGGTGAGACATGGGATGTGGGAATGCTGGGAGTAGGATTGAGAGGATAAGAAGGAAAGATTTGGTTCAAAAATTACTTGTATTTGCTGTCTTTTGTTTTTATGTCGTCTTCTATTCCAAATACATTCCATTCCTTTCTGCTCTTAGGTTTTTAACAAAGGGGAAGGGGGGTGGGGAAGACTGTATAGTAAAACTAACCCAACATATTGGTGATCTGATGGTATGTGCAATATTTCATATTCATAGTCACCCATCTCTGTAAAAAAAGGGAAAGAGGAGTGTTTTTTTCTGTCCCCCGGGATTTAAATTTGTTCATATATGTCTCTTTTTTCATTGTTTCAATACTGGTTACTCCCATATTTTTTGGATCAGATTTCTTATTGGTGATTTGGAGTATCTTTTGTATGGAAAAGATAAGTTTATAAAGAAGAAAGTGTAAATGTAAAAGTCACAATCAACCATAAGTCAAGGATGAAGTCAGTTTTTCTCTATCCTGTCCCCAACCTGGCTGTCATTGTTGCTGACCCCTCTCTCACTCTCAATCTCCTTATTCCAGGGCTCTCGAAGAGGAGAGGATCATCCTGCAGTAGTTCGGCTAAAGCGCTACATCCGAGCCTGTGGTGCCCATAGAAATTACAAGAGACTGTTGGGTTCCTGCCGCTCTCATCAGGAACGACTTAGAGTCCTTAAAGCAGAACTGCAAGATTTAGGCTTAGAGGGTGAGGTGAAAACAACTGGGGAAGGAAACAAGGAAGGAGGGGAAGTCTGGTAGGAGGTATAAGCTTCTGGGGAAACTACTAGTAATCAGATTGACAGTGGTAGGTTAAGGAGACTTAAAAAGAAAGGGCCAAAAATTCCAGAGGGGATCAAGGAAAAGTCCTGCTTAAAAGGTGATTGAAAAAATAGTGTGGAAGCCAAGTCAAAGAAAGATGCAAGAAACAGAATAAATAAGAGAGTATTGGCCCCAGCTGCTTCTATCTTTTTGGAGCTCCCTCTTCTGGTCCTTGGAGAAAAGATGTCCTAGGTTGGAAAAGATATTAAGGCTAAACTTCAAAAAAAAATTCCTTTTCTCTCAGGTAATCCTTCCCTGGAGAAGTGCCGAGCAGTGAAGGAGCGAAGGGAGGAGGCAGCAGAGATGGCCTCTTTGGACGTCAGTAACATCATCAGTAGTTCAGGTACAGATATTGTGAGGAAGGGAGTAGATATATAGAGGTAAGTGGGTGACAAAACATTGGAATCAGAAGGGCTTGAGTTCAAATCCGAAGACATAACTGTATAACTGGGCAAGACGCTTAATTTGTGTCATCCTCCACTTCTTCATCTGAAAAGTGGGGTTAATAATAGCACCTAGCTAATAAGGTTGACGTTAGAATCAAATGATACCTCTTAAGCTACTGTCTTGATAGCATCATTATTTTTTATAGGGGGTATAAAAAGTAGTGAGAAGAGGAAAGGAAAAAAGGCTTTCAGGTTAGTTCACGGATCCCTTGCTCTTGTGAGGGAAAGGTGCTAAAGCACTTTTTTGGAAGCTAGTTCAAATCCTGTCTTATTATCTTTGTGACTTTGGATGCCGTAATCTCTCTGTGTCTGCTTTCTTCTCCACAAAATAGCTAAAAAGAATCACTAAGATGCACTCTAGTTTTAAATTCTATAATTTTCAGGGCGATCTCGAAGACGCAATGCTTGGAACCCTCGTGGGGAAGTTGGGTTATCCCAGGAGGAGCTATACCACCGAAGAGCCCTGGATTCAGATGGGGATGAGCCAAGGGCCCACCTACCACCTACTGATTGGTCAAACCTTCGGGGCATTATCAGCAGTGATGGGGAGAGCGACTAAGCCACCCCATAGCTTCTAGAAGCCACAGTGCCTCTGAGCATAGGAAGGAATCTGGTCCTGCCCTTGTATAAAGTGTATAGAGTACCCTCCATTGGGTCTAAGTATTTATAAATGTATTTTCCTGTTTCCAGTTTTGTCTGTCCGTGGTAAGTGACTTTTTTTCTTATTTGAAAGGATGAATGTTACAGAAGCAGTGGCTTTCATATCTACAAGGATGAAGTTGCTTGAGTCTGAGCTCTTAGGTTCATGTTCTCATGTTTTTGACTGAAATACTGGTATTTATGTGGGCTTTAAAAGTCTCAATAAATAAGTATTTGTTATCTGTTGTTTCATGTTTCTGGCCCAAAGTGGAAACCAAACTAGGACATCTTTTTCTGAGTTGGGTCAACTCAAGAAAGCTGGCCCAACTCAGATTGCTTATCATTGCTGCTCTCAGGGCTTGGACCCAATAACCAACCAGTTTTACTCCAAAACAGCCTATGTTGCATCTCCCTCTCATCTCCCCTTCTATTCACTTAAGCTCTCTTAGTTTTGTTTTATGCAAAGGTGAGAGCAATTTTATCACTGGGACAGATAAACCAATGGTTTTAACTCATTGCTGCTTCCTTTGTCAGAAGAGCTGAAGAATGAACCCATGAAACTCCTAACTAGCCATGTCATTTTAGACTTGTTAGTTTATCTTAGATCTATTGAATCATAAGGTAAAACGGCCACATTAAATATTCTCAAGGATTTCTTTCACCTATATTTGGATTCTAAAATAATTTTTTTCCCATAGCTCAAAGTGTGGGAACAATTATATTGCTTATTAGTCTCCAACTGGCTTCTTCCCATTTTTCATCTTTGGAAATTCTTAGTTGGTTTCTGGTTCAACCTAGTTCAGGCCTTAAATTGGACAGGCACAGGATTATGTCTGGTCCACTAAGGACAGTTAAATAGAGCTCCGCTCTCCCAACAGTGGAATGTTAAGGCAGGTAGGCTAAGCTTCAAGACCACCTATTCCAAAGGATACAGTACTAAAAAAGAAGCCCACTGGGGGCAGCTAGGTGGCACAGTAGATAGAGCTCCAGCTCTTTAGTCAGGAGGACCTGAGTTCAAATCTGGCCTCAACACTTAACCCTTCTAGCTGTGTGACCCTGGGCAAGTCACTTAACCCCAACTGCCTCAGCCAAAAAAAAAAAAAAGAGAGAGAGAGAAGGAAGAGAAACCCATTGGATAACAACAATTGATCAGTCCTGGAGAACAGATGACAAGATACTTTCCTTTAGAATATTGGGAGTCTATGAAATAGAATGCTGCTTATACTGTTACAATTTTGCTTAACTTCAGGTTATCATGGATTTTCATCTTAAAGGGGTGTGTAGGTTGGGGATTGATGGGGTCTGAGGGTTAGAAATGACTGACATAAATAAGTGGGACTCCAAAGGATTGGACCAGCCTAACCTCTGCTAAAGCAAGGGCCTGGCCAGCAAGTTCCTTGATTCCCATTGTACTGTGCTACCTGGAAAAATGGGGGGCAGTCTAATGTTGCCCATTCTAGAGAGAAAACCTGAGTCAAGGAGCTGGTTAGAATATCCAACAGTTTATTAAAAGCTCCCCGGGCCCCAAGGTTCCATGATGGCCCCTAAATTCCAGGAGCCTTGGCCCTGACTGCCCCCATCCTGCCTCTAACAGCAGGAATATAAAGGGGGCTGTGAGGGTCTCCTCTGATTTGATACCCCTGGGGAGTGCCTTTTCTCAGGTCTATTCCTCACTCCCCCCCCTCCCCAGCCCCAACTCTGACTTAAAAAAAAAAAATTAATTTGACAAGACGGGCACAGGACATCAGACAGCAATGGGGGAAGGAGGATTCAGAGGAGGGATGCTGAGCTTTCCACCCAAGTATCCTCCCCTTCTCCCTGCCACCCAGGGGCCTTTCATACCCCTAGACCCTGCTCTCCCAGGACCCATTCTCTCATGCCCCCTGGGCCCAGAGTTCCCTTGGCAACAATATGAGGGCACCTGGAGGGATTATTATATTTCTCTGAATATATCTATGTATCTACACCCTACCCGCCCCTCCCCCCACTGCCCAGGGACTCTACAGGTTCCCAAGGCACCCTAGGTGGGTATTTCTCTCTGTCACACACACACACACACACACACACACGCACGCACGCGCGCACACACATACACAATCTCCCCCTTCCCTAGTCCATGATGGAGGAAGATACTGGCACCATGATGGAAACGTCAGGAACTCCTGGGTCTGTAGTGGAGCCCAGGCTATACTCCCAAACCCAGAGCCAAGGCCTGACTTCACCCCAAGGGAAGCTCACAAGATAAGAAGGGACCAGGGAAACAGGAGCAGCAAATGTCCTGTTACCTCCCCTTCTAAGCACTGGCTCAGGCTCTCAAAAGCCCCCAGAGCTCAGGTCTTTAGTCTTCCAGGTTCCAATGGCTGAGGGAGCTAGGTCCTTCCAGCCCCTGGGAAACCCAGGCTTCAGCTCTTCCCCCACCTCTGTCTGCTTTCAGCCTAGGCGGAGGGAACCCAAGCAAGGGACGTTAGCTATCCCTGCCACAGTTCAGGAGTAAAAATGGGAAGAACCATTAAGAATGTGAGAAGCAACACTAGTACTTCGGCTCAGAGCCCCAGGCCCTGCCACTGATCCAGGTCCCACTCCTTCACTTCCTCCACCCCCTGAGGCTGCCCTTCGAAGGGGCTGTGGGCTATTCCTTAGCAGCAGTAGGGCCCCACCTCGGGGAGGCCCTGTCTGGGGAGGTGGTCCCAGCCAGGTTGGGGGACCTGGTGGTGCCAGGAGAGAAGGCTGGCGCCAAGCTGGGGGGGGGCATGCCGGGTGGAGGGGGACCATGGCTCCAATGGGCCCCTGACCGAGGTACGGGGCGGGAGGGCCAGGCAGGGGCTGGGGGTGGGGCAGGATATCCCTGGGCAGCAGCCTCAGCTGGGATGCCTCCCAGGGCCATGCTGGAGAAACCCAGCCTCATGCTTTCTGCGTCGAAAGCCTCGATCTCCCGAGCCTGCCGTTCTAGCAGCGCCCGGATGCGCTCTGACCGACCTGTCTGCAGGGCAAGCAGCTCTTCCTCCACCTACGACATACAACATGTGCTCAGGACTGGGGCTGAGGAACTTAAAAGTCTGCTCAAGGAGATACAGGCGTCGGTATCCTCCCCCTACCCCCAACACTCTGGGGCCCCTACCCGTACCCGCTGCTCCAAAAGAGCCCGCCTCAGTGCCACTCTCTGCTCCAGCTCCCGTGCTTCACGCTCATGCTGACTCTCTGTCCGTATCTTGATCTTGCTCTGATAGGCATTAAGCAGTTCCAACTCCTGTTGCAACTGCTGTCGCAGTGCCTGAAACTCTGATTCCTGGGTCTCATCCAGGCGAAGCTAGGAGAGGGTAGGAGCTGGGGTCAGATGGCAAGGAAACACCTGACCCCCCACCCTGTGCTCGGGACCTTTTCCCTGCCCTGAGTTTCTCCCCATCTTCTCTCCATGATGACTGAGGCATTCTGCCTCTAAAATTAGGTGAGTTGTATCTCTCCCCCTCCCCCCAGCTCTGTGTTGTTGCTGAGCCTTACTGCCTGGGAGCTGAGCATCTCAGAGATGGACTGGTCATACTGTTCTGCTAGGATAGCCAGCTTTCGTGTCTGTTCCTCTTTAAGCCGCTTAAGGAGGCTCTTGTGTTGGGCCTTGGGGGTGCCCTCCAGCAGGTGCCCCCGAAGGGCCTTGTACTGCCGAGTCTGGATCTTACATGTCTCCTGGAACTGCTTCTTGATCTGCAACTCCTTCGACTATGGAGTGGATGGTTGAGTGGAGAGATGATGGGACAGGGCAAAGGAAGGGGGGTAGGGAAGACAAGGAGGGAGAGGAAGAGACCAAAGCAGACAGAGGGGAGAGAAACAGAAAACATGTTAGACAGAGAGAGGGGAAGCTAAACACAAAGAGAAGAGCATGAATTACACCGAACACAGAACATAGCAGAGAAAATACTCCAAAAAAACAGTATCAGAAAGCATATGCATGGAGCTAGAGATGAATGGGAAAACATATGATGAAAGTAGAATGCACAGGACAAAGAACATGCACATGAAGGAAACAAGTGGCAGAGAACCACAGAACACATGACTAAGAGATGTGGAACCAGTGAAAAGGGTCAAGTTTACAGACAAAACACAAGGACCAGAGCACTGTGAAGAGAATTTTACAAATGGTGCCTTGGGGAAGGAAAAGCCAGCTACCAATTGGCAATCAGGAGAGAGGGGAATGTGCTCTTCCAACATGGGGACTTGACCTAAAAGGAGGCAGCAGGAGATGGGCCGAGAGATGACAGTAGGGATTAGAAAGAGCCTTGGCCCCTAGGGTGAAAGGATCACAGGTGATTGTGCAACTATTGATTTGACAATAGCCCATACTTTGGTTTTCCCTTTCTTGGCCACCTGTTCCTCCCCTTGATACATTCCATTTTTCCATCCCCAGACCCATCTCTTTTTTAGTCCCCCTATCCCCAGCCTATCCCAGAAGATCCATGCTTTACCCTTCACTTTGATGGCCCCCTATGGGGGGCTGGCTCCCCTCCCCTTTGCCCTAGCCCTCAAGGGCCACACCAGAATAAGGGAAGGGGAAAGTGGGCAGATTGGACAAGACTGTGGGTGAAGTGGAGAATGTGCAGTGAAGGGGCGAGGCAGAATATACAAAGGCACAAGATAGGATGACAAAGGCATCTGATGGATAGGTCCAGGTGGGATGATGGGAAGAATCCCAAGTCTCAAGGGAATCCATGGCTTAGGGGCAAGGGAGCCAATACCTCCCACATTCTGGTCCCTAGAAACTAATGCAAAACTACTGCAGGGCAGGGAACACTGCCAGGAGAGCAAAGCAAAAAGGACAAGGATCCAGGGAGAGGGACACAATGGAGATGGGAGTGAGGGGAACAGACAGTCATGGGGTGGGACAGGAGAGGGATGAAGTGGGCTCTGAGTTGGGCTCTGGGGGGTTACAGGGAAGGCTGAGGGGCGGCAGGACAAAGCAGACGGAGGCGGCGGCCTGAGCCAAGGGTATGGTTCCGCTCGAATGTTTTATTTGTTTATCTTTCTTGGGGGTGGGGGGCAATTGAGGAGCAGGGTTGGGGATGGAGGTAAACAGAAAAACCAAATCAAAATCATATGAAAAAGTGACTACCCTTCCCAGCTAGCCCTGTCCCAAACCAGAGGGGACACTGCCCAGGCCCTGGAGAAGTAATGAGGGTGAGGATGAGGACACACACAATGGGAAGACACCAATAATTTAGGGGTGCTGGGGAGGGAACATAAATAAGTGTCACTTCCCAATTTAGTGGACAGGAAGGGCAAACTCTTTATAGATCCTATGGGAACCTCTTCTACCAAAAGGGCTTTGGTGGACAAAAGGACAGAACACACAAAGGAAGGGAAGGAATAAGGGCTGGGGAAGATCCTCCCCATGCCAGTGGGGTGGGAGATAAAGTGCATGTGCTCTCTGCTGGGGTGAGTAGTGGGAAGCAATCATCTCCAAGGTGGCAAGGCTCGAGGCTGCCTAGTTCGGAGACGATGGCTGGAGGTAGCCCCAGGAGGGACTCGGGGAGGGGCTGGGGGCCTTGGGCAGCGCTGACCGTGCCTCAGCAGCCGAGGAATCCTACTTGGGCGTTCTCCCCGAAGCAATCCCCATCTGGCCAATGCCTGGGCAGCCCCAGGGGACAGGTGAGCAGCTAATCCCCTCCCAGCCCTAGCCAGTTGCCAGTTCCACCCTTTGTACAGGGCCCAAGCGTGGGCCAGTAAGGCTAGGGGATTTCGGGGCCGGTGTGGACGCCCGCGGCGGGGTCCTGGGACTGGCAGCCGACTTCGGAAGCCATCCTTGTTCGTCTTAGGGTAGAGAGCAAAGAGGCCCCGGTCGCCTACAGCCCCACAGCCCTGTAAGGTCCGGAAGGCTGATGGGGATAGGCGTAATAGGACCCGAAGCCAGATCCTGGACAGCTCCCGCCGAAGCCTTGGGCCCTGTTGTCTTAACCAGTTGCCTCCAACTGCTACAGCTGCTAAGGGCAGGGCTAAGCCTGGCCAAGCTAAGAGCCAAGCAGCCCCAAGGCCTAGGGGCACCCCAGCAAGGCCCCTTAACCAACTCAACCCTAGCACTGCCCCCAGAGCCACCCCCTGGGCCAAGAGCAGGAAAAAGCTGGGAGACATGTGCAAGGCTGTGCAGAGCAATAAGTATGAGGCCCCCAGTCCCACTAGTCCCACTTCCAAAGCCAACAGGGCAGCCTGTAGGCCACCTCCACCCTGGGCCGCCAAGAGTGGGAGTAGTAGTAATAGCAGTAATGGCAAGAGGCCTGGGGAAGAGCCCACAGCAAAGGACAGCCCAGCTAGAAGGCCATGGCACAAAAGTCCTAGGAGCTGACTAGAAAAGCTCAGTCTTAGGGGACCAGGTGGGGGCTCAGGAGGAATCTCAGGGGAAGAACAACCATCCCCAGGATCCCTGGGAGTCCCAATGGGGGCTTCTTCATCCTCTTCCTCCTCCAGGACTGGGGGCAAGACTGGCCCCTGGTCCCACCCTAACTCCAATTCCTCTCCCATGATACCCCACTCTTCCTTCCCCCACAACCTCCACTCCTCAGCCTCTTCCTGGCCGACAATCCTTCGCTCCCTGGAGCTGGGGGACAGGGTTTCGGGATCCTCAGTTTCCTCCCCATGGGGCAGCCTCCACGTCTGGTCTCCCAGAATCTTCCGCTCCCCAGAGCTGGGGGACAGGGCCACTACCTCTTTGGCCTCCTCCCCCACAATGCTCCGCTCCTCTGGCCCTAGAGAGGCCCTATCCCCTTCCTCTCCCAGAATCCTCCGCTCTTGGACAGCTGCTTCCTTCTCTCCCAGTGTCCTGTGTTCCTGGGCTGCCTCCTCTCCTAGCAGGCTCCGCTCCTCCAATCTGGGGCTGCTACTGGGCAGCTCCCAAGTCTGCTGTTGTCCCAGGGATCCAGAGCTTGGGTCCAGGGCCTGAGGGGTAAGGGATTGGGGGGCTGGGGGGTGCTCGTCAGGACGTACTTTGAGGCTCTTGGGCTGCTGGCGGACTTGGGCAGCATGCTTCTGGCGCAGCTCCTGCTCACGCCGTTTGTTGTACTCCAGCTGGTTTCCCAGCTCTGTCTGGTGCTGCAGACGGGTAAGCTCAGCTCGGGTACGCTGCACAGCCTGGAGCTGCCTCACCTCCAGTTCCCGAGTTGACTCATGCTGCCTCAACAGCAGTGCACACTCGAGGTCCTTCTGAGTCTGCTTCTTGTTCAGGTCCTGGTGGGGTAGGGAAAGGGTGGAAGGGCACAGCAGTGGGGTCAGGGTTGGGGGGTGGTTGGGGAAAGGCCTTAGAGAAAGGATAGGGATGGAGGAAGGTGACATCTCAAAAGGGAGTCACAAATTACCAAGGGCTCCTCTGAGGGGGAAACAGAAAAACACCCAGCAGCAATGGGTCTATAAGGAGTGGAAGCTTCCAGTGGGAAGAACAAGGAGGGAAGAAGAGTAAGGGAGAGTTGAATGGGCAGGAAATGGGGAGTAAAGAATACAGGGCGGAAGAATCTTAAAGAGGAAAGCCTAGAAGTAGATATTGTTGAGGAAAAAAAAGAATGAGGCACAAGCAAGCTCAGAAGAAGAAAACGAATAATGAGTAGGAAAAGCTGGAAATTCAGGGAAAGAACACAGGTACCTGATTAGGGAAGAGAAGTAAAGAGGTATAAGAGAAGGAGGAAGGAGAAAGGCAGACAAGTAAGAGGACAGAAGAAAGCCGTAAAGAGGAAATGGAGAAAAGTAGAAGGGATGGGAGAAGAAAGCTTCAAAAGGGACAGGAAAAGGAGTGGGAGAGGTGGGAATGCAGCGCCAGGTCCAGGCCTACCTCCCGCAGCAGATCCTGATCCAGGCTGTGGCGGGCTAGGAGCATTTTACGCTTGTACTGGCGGCACTGCAGCTCAAAGTACTGGCGCTGGCGCCGCAGCAGCCCAGCTTCCTCCTCTGCTTGGCACTGCTGCAGCTGTTCCTTCTGGCGCAGCAGCCACTCGGCTTTCTCCCTTTTGGGGGTGCTTGGATTCTCCTGAAGCTCCTAAGTAGGGCATGGAAAGGCCCACTGGAGGTCCCTCAGGGCTGGCTCCACCAGACTTCTTCTGATGTTCTGCCACCCATCCCACCAATTCCATTTTTCCTCTCTTGTCCTGTTTCTGTTGCTTACATTGTCTCTCTTTCCCAATCTCTTCTCCTCCCCCCATGTAAAAAAGGGTTAAAAGAGTGGGAGGACATCAGGGAAGGAAGAGGTTGAGGATAAGGAAAGAGGAAGACAGGAAGAAAAGGGTCAGAAAAGGAAGAAGGGGAAATGTCCAGAAGTCTCCTTTCTTCCCTGCTCCCATCTTCCCTGTCCTTTCTCCATCCCCCTCACCTCCTTGAGTTGTTCCTTCCTCAGCTTGTAAGTACGTTTTTGCGCTTCTAGAAGAGCGGCCAGCTCCTTCTTCTGCTGGCCTAAAATGTGCTGCTGAAACTTGCGCTCCTCTGCCTGGGCGGCACGAGCCTCCTTTTCCCCAATGGCCTGGTGGCGCCGGGCCAGTTTTTCTGCCTCAGCCCCAAAGCCGGCACGCTGGGCCTCCAGCTCCCGCTGCAGCCGGGCACTGTGCTCTTCCCGTTCACCCCGAAGCCTTGATTCCAGAGCCAGCAACTGCTTCTGGTGCTGTCGCCGCATTCGCTTATAGCCACTCAACTGCTCCCGTAGGGCCGAGTCCTGCTCGTGCTCCTGGATCTGACGACTCACCTGGGTTCAGAGAGCACAAGAAGAAAAGACTCAGTCAGAGAATACCAGAACTAAAGGCAGTTGCTGGTCTCTGGCCCTTGGTCCTAACTCACCAGGGAGGCCGTTCGGATGGTGGCAAAGTGATCCCGGTTTCGACAATAGGCCCGTCGACGGGCAGAGGAGGAAGAAGCTGGAGGCTGAGGGGCCTGTAAGGGACCTGGAGGTACCTCTGGCTGATAGGGGTCATCATATAGGTTTTCAGGACCCTAGAGAAAGGAAGGAGAATGAGAAACAGATGTTTCATGGACTGGAGTCCTTGGGACCAAGAACCTAGGCAATGGAGATAAAAAGACAAATAGCTTGAAAAAGGCACACTTTAGAGGGCCCAGATTCCTGAGTTTTTAAATAAAGACCCTTCTAAGTCAGACTGCCAAGATACAATAGCACTAAGACATCTCTCCACTGTCTCAGTCCAACTTTCCAGGGTTTGTCTATTGCCAGTATTTGCATCAGGTTCCCCTAACTTAGTCCCCACCACCTGATCTGTTCCCCAAAGCAGATAAGCTAAGAAGACACTGCTTACAGGGAGTCGGTGGATGATAGAGCTGTGAGAGGTGACTGTATGTTCACCTTCCTGCATCATGGCCATCTCGCCTGTCTCTGGGCCTTCTTCCTCCTCCTCCTCCTCCTCTTCTTCATCTTCGTTGTCAGATGCATCTGCTAGGCTGTTAACAGAACTGCTCTGACTGGAAGCACTGATAGACATACTGGGCACTGAGTGGCTGCTCTCCAGGCTAGTTAGTGTCCCTGCCCGGTGCAGATAAGGCTCAGTCTCCTGGGAATACAAGAGTATGCATTTAAGGACAGTCATGAAAGGGACTCGAGTTAAGAGCCAGTATGTTCCAGGAAGGCCCCAGGATTAGGAGGAGGGGGATGAAGACACAAAGTGAGTTGAGGAATGCTGGAGTGGAAATTAGGGAGGTGAAGCTGTGGGGCTGGGAAAGGAACAGCAGAAACATAACTAATGCTGGGACAAAAAGCATTATTGGAGTTGCACAGGTCTAGTCATAACACCTACTCAAAATACCTCAAAGGCTCCCCAGTGTCTAGAACACTCTATCTTTGCATTCACAGCCTTCCAAAACCTGGCCCCAAAGTACCTCTTCAGACTTATCTTCCATTACTCTGCTACCCAACATACGTCCTATACTCCAGCCAAACTGCTATTCCTCAAATATACCTTGTCATTTCCTTCCTCCACATTTTCACTTATTCTTTGCTACACATTCTGCCTAAAATGTCCTCCCTCCCCTCCCCCTCCCCAAATCCAAGTTCTGACTCTTGACATCCTCCTACACTTTTAAGGTGCTGCTCAAATGTCATCCTTTCCACAGTCTTCCCTATTCCCCATATATAACATACTACAGTACAAGTTGCACAAGGGCAGGGACTGTGTCTCAGTCATCTTTATATTCCCACAGCTCCAACCAGAGTACATTGTGCGCAGGATTCAAGTTCTGGTTCAGCCATGTAAAGCCATGGACAAATCACTTACTCTTTCTGAGCCTCAGTTTCCTCATCTGCAAAATGGGGATATTACTACTTGCACTGTCTACCTCAGTTATTGTGAAGAAAGCAATGTGTAAACTTTGAAGCACCTTAACAATGTGAGTGGTTATTATTACACATACTAGCAGCAACAAATATTCACTGAGTGAAAGGATGAGTGAGTATATATGAAACTTGGCCAGGAAAAGAATTGCTCACCTCCTCCTCTTCGGGAACTTCAGCGCTGGGTCCATTCTGTGCCTCCTGGAATAAGATCTTCTTCATTTTTCGATACTGTAGGTTATCTAGCTCCCGAACTGCATCCTTGGTCCTTTGGATCAAATCCATAATCACTGTGGGGGGTCGTTCCCGGAGCACAAAGCGGTGCTAAAGGAAGAAAGCAGTGGAACACCTGGACATTAGGCCTGACCCCTCCTTTCCTTTGTGGGATGTGGGCATCCTGAAGCCCAGATCTAAATTCCCTTCCTTATCAATGAAACCCTAGCACTTCCCTTTGACAGAATGCACCCAACTTAGGCTCCCTTCTCAAAAGGGTCATGTTATCCTCCCTAAGGATATTCATGCTTTCTAGCCTCTAGCCTCCAGCTCTCCAAATCAAAGTTGCTTTCATAATGAAAACTCCCCTCCCTCTTCCAAAAAAACCCCATTCACCTTGAGCAGGACGTCTGAAGTTGGTCTGTCTTGAGGAATTTTTTGGAGACAAGAGTCAACAAAATTTCGGAAGTACTCAGACCTGGAAGAAGAAAGAACCAGCAAAATAGTGGAATTACCTGCTTTGACATGATGTCTCTATTCTCCCAAACCTGCCCCATCTTGTGAAAAGCCTGTTTTCTTACCAATGTCCAGACTGCAGCACAGGGGACTCATTCTGTGCAATGTGGTATAAGGCACTCATTGCATTCATGTTAAACAGTGGTGGCTTCCGTTCCGCTGGGGAGAAGAAGGAGAAGGGATACAGAGACCAGGACAAAGCAGAAAAGATGGGAGACAAGTCTGTAGGCAGACAAAGGGGCAGAAACATGGGAAGGGAGTGGGGGGGAGAGCTGAGGTCCCATTACCTAATTCGATGCAAGTGATTCCCAAAGACCACACGTCTACCTTGCCATCATATTGCCCTTCATCCATGGCCAAGATCACCTCAGGAGCCATCCTGAAAAGAAGGGTGAGCAAGAAAAGGGCCAAGTTGTACCAAATCTCTTCTGCATAACCCTGAAACCCTGCTTTTTAACTACCCCCCCACTCCTTTTACTTCAAATCCTCCTCTATCTGTCTCCATATCCCAACCTTCACTGTCTCTCACCAGTATGGAGTGCCCACAAAGGAGTTGGCAGGTGCCATGATGGAGGCTGAGCCAAAGTCCCCTAGCTTGACCAAGCCTGGTTCTGATAATAGGATGTTCCCCGCCTTCACATCTCTGATAGGGGTAAAGAACATCAATCTAGGGTTAATGGGATATCTGGGCTGGGGGGGATGATAAAGATTTCATGGATGGGATCAGGAATGGTACCTACCTGTGGATCATGTTGTGAGAGTGTAAATAGGCCAGGCCCTGTAGTGCACCATGGGTTACAGCTGCAATCTCTACCTCCTGAAGGGGCTTCTTGTGCACTAATGATAATGATGAAACAACTCACGTTATGTAGTATTTTAAGGTTTACAAAGAGCTTGGAAAGCCAAGGAAAGAAGGTGCCCCCCTTGCCTCTCTGCGCACCCCCAACATTCCAGCTTCCTTCCTTCTTTGCTAGTTTTCCATCTTTTCTCAGAGTTCCCTCATTAGCCTGAGGGGTCACTCACCCTCTAGAAGGTCAGAGGCAGAGCCCAGGCAATACTCCATCACCAGCTAAGGAAAAAGCCAAGTGTTAGAGATAAGCAAGTCACCTAAGTCTCCTAACTATAGCCCAGCAGTTCCAAAGGAAATGACTTCTCTTACACTCAGCATTATGCTCACTAGCACCCCCTCTTTAAATGCTAATTCTACTGAGGACCAGTAAGTCTCTTCCTTCATAAAAAGTTTTACCTGTCTGTTCTCACTCCCTTCCTGACCTATTATATCCTAAGGCTTTATCATTAACTTTCATACTTAATATTCCATTCTAAGTTTTTCATTTTATCTCTCCAACTAATTAGCCTCTGAATTCCTTGGGACCAGAAACCATGAATATCTTCTTTCTTTGTTGTCATTACTATATTTCCACTCCCCATCCCAACACTAAGCCAGATATTCATAAATTTAATTTGACAGAAATGGGACTGGGTCAAGTCTGGAGTTGGAGAAGGGGAGAGTGAGGTAGAGTCCCTATTTACCCAAGCAGTATGTTCTCTCAGGTAACAGCCTCGGTATTGGATGGTATTTGGGTGCCGAAGCTTCTGCAGAAATCGCACCTCCTTGATGATATCTTGCCATTTCTAGAAGAATAATCAAGATAAAAAGAAGATAAGCATGGGCAAGCAGATGGGGTTATCCATAGGCATATAATCCCAGAGCCCTAGTTGCTGTTTCTACCCTTAACCCTACCCCTCACTCTACAGGCCCCCCAGACTCTACATACCTCATTAGACTGCTTCCCACTATAAGACATCTTCTTGATGGCAACAACCTCACTGCTCCGGACATCACGAGCCTAGAGGGCCGTAGGGTTGTAAGGGGAGGGTTCTGCAATAGGGCCAGGACCCCAGAAGAAAACTAGGAAGGAGGCGAAACAGTGGGAGGATGGGCTAAATTAGCTGAGGGGCAGCAGGATGACATCCTGGGAAAGAATTTCAGCATAAGCCTGAGAGAGATTGGGAGCCTAAGGAATTGGGAAGGGAAAAGAGGGAACAGCATAGCACAAAGTGACAAGGTGGGTTGGGAAAAGCCCACTCACAAAGTAGACAGCTCCAAAACTGCCATGGCCAATCTCCCGGAGATCAGAAAATAGTTTTTCAGGGTCATCCTTGAAGAAGAGTTCAGCCACATCCGGATCCTTCAGGCTCCCAGCCCGGCCCCCTGCCGGCATGTCGGCCCCGTGGGGGACGGGGATTGGGGCCCAGCCTAGGGTTTAGAAACAGTCTTGGAAATAGGTATTTCTATGGCCAAGGTGGTATGTAGGAAGGGGGTAAGAGGTTGGGTGGAGAGGGTGGGTGGGAAAATCCTTAGAACTGGTACAAGACCCCAGGTCTCCATCTCCTCCCCCATTCCTTTGTTGAGGGCAAGGCACTGCTGAGGACCAGCAGGGGCAGAGTGGAAACTACATTTA
This sequence comes from Myrmecobius fasciatus, assembly GCA_023553655.1. Taxonomy (NCBI): domain Eukaryota; kingdom Metazoa; phylum Chordata; class Mammalia; order Dasyuromorphia; family Myrmecobiidae; genus Myrmecobius; species Myrmecobius fasciatus. Next base: position 12,496 of record JAJPUD010018430.1, on the reverse strand, counting down.
AACACCAAAAAAGAAGTTGTCATGGCAACGAAAGAAGGGGGTGAGGAGAGATGGTCCTAGAGTTCATAAAACTGCTGGGAATGTTCCTAAAATCCTAGAGTCTTAAAAATCACGACCCCAACCCACCTCTTTGCACTCTTAACTCCTAAGATCTCTTGGCCCTCTAAAGATCTAGAAATTCTATTTTTCAATCCTTGGTTTCAAATTCTAAGTCTCCTCTTCCCTCCAGTCTTGGGCTCTTCCCTCCTTTCCCAAAAGCTGCCCAGCTACCCTACTGCTTCTGTTCTCTGTACCACTCCCTTCACCACCTCCCCTCCCCCCCCCCCCCCCCCCATGGAGAACAGGAAGTGGCCAGGCCGGACACTGTGGAAATCCGGCCATTGTCAAACCCATATTCACTGGGGATTAGGGGTGGGAGAGAAGAGAAAGGGTTCTAGAAACAAGCATGTAATGATAAAATCACAGAAATAAACCCGTGTCTTGTTTGGCTTTCAAGGTTCTCCATAATCTGAGCCTGCATCTCTTACCCAGTGCATCTTTGTATTTCTCAAGAAGCACTTTCCACGCCAGTCAAGCCAGTTTCTTCACCATCCCCACTCTGGGCCCAGCTCCAGTCCCATCTCCTTAATAAAGGCCTTTCCTGGCCACCCCCACCATCAATCACCTATCTTCTTTAAGGTCTTCAAACATTTATAATTTATATCACATAATCTGGAACTTAATTATATTCTCCTATTGTTCTCTCTTGTTTCATGTCAGTTCCCTACTTCCCACAACCAGATTGTAAAATCCTCGGGGCATGAAGCCATCCTATCTTCACAGAAAATACAGGTTTTGTTGAAAGACTTTCTGCCTGATCTATCTTCATCTATAGGTAATATGAATTTTAGCCTGTCCATTTCTCTTGGTGTTTGCACTAAGGACATCGTCCACCTATCTTCCCACAAGTAGGGAAGTTCAATTTGCAATAGTGAGTTTGATGTTTTCTCAGCACCCAGAGGTATGAAACAAAAACCTAGAGCAAAGATACCTTCTTGTCCCTCCAAGCCTCTCTTCCCCCAGACTGAAAGGGATGTCACCAAAATTATATGGGCCATTACAAGTGAAAATTAAATCTTTCCTCACTCCAAGCTCCCAAATTACCCTGAACACAGTGACCCACAGCCTGAGGACTCCAACAAAACTCTGTCTAGGTCTGGCAATTAGCCAAGTGAAAATTAGATTCCTCCCAGGTATCTCAGAGTCCAGTTCCTACTAGAGTGCCTGGAATATATAAATGCTTACTGATTGGTTGATACAATGTAAGGTCCTTGAAGGCAAGAATTATTTTGTTTTTTTATCCACAGAGTGCCTAGCACACAGTAGTATAGGACCCTAATAAGTTGGATTGGGTTGTTAAGGTATCCAGGTTAAAGCCCTGCAAGTGTGGACGCCAAATGTAGGAGGAAAAAAAGTATAAGACAGCTTGCCCACCAAAGGTACTGATAACCTCTCTATCCAACTGAGGGAAGGGGGATGGAATGGAAAATACCAGAGCCGAAATTTTCATCTCATTCTTAAAGTACATCTGGCCTCTCACCTCCTGGTCCCCATTCTAAATTTTAGGATGTCAACAAAGAGAGACCAAAAGAGTTGAGGATTGAAACACTAGGAATGGAAAGTACTCTTGCTCCACATATACCTCCCTCTTTTTAATATAAAGAGACAAACCCTCTAAATACTTCTTGCTTACAGGGCAGTATGGATGCAGGTGACCCACACAATCATCAAACATCCACCAAACCAACCAGAAATCTGTCTCTTACCTCAAGAAAGGGTTTAATCACAGGACAAAGGAATAACACAAAAAGGTTCAATCCAGGGAAGATGCCCCTTCCTAAAGACACTTCACTTATTCCATGAGAATGCTGTCACCTGACGCCCCCCTCCCCCCCCAGGTGAAGTGGTCCCTGCAATCTCCAGGCAGAGATGTCACAAGCTATGAGCACCCTGAATGCCAGACCAAAGCCCGAGGATGGGGGATTTCGCCTTCTGGACAAGGGATGTGAACAGGAGAGGGGAATCAACCTGCCTCCCCGCAGGAGGGCGCTCCCTCCCCATGACAACTACTAGTAACTCATGTTTCGATTTAAGGTTTGCAAAGTATACAATGCGCTTTCTTCAAAATATGGGGTAGTAGTATAGTTTACAGAAGGGGAAAATGGGGCCCTAAGAGAACGAGTAACCTCCCTACAATCATATACAATTAGTTAAAGCTGCAGTCAGGGGGCTCAGCCCAGGCCCCCACAAGTGCAGCACGCTGCCCCTCAAACAACGGGGGAGCGGTCTTACCTGGAGGGGGTCGCTAAGGTGCCCCAGCGTCTCCGCCGTCGCCTCCTCCTGGAGTCCTCCAGTGGATCCGGGATCGCTGGGAGAGGGGGAAGGAGACTCCCCACCCCCTCGATGCCTCTTCCTCGGCTTCGCCCCAATCCCAGGCTGGAGCGGGGGCGGGAGGAGAGCGAAAGAGCCCCCTCCCCGCCCCCCACTTCCTCGGGTGATAGGGGAGAGCGCCTGACACTCCCCTCCACCCCCGATGTCCTCTTGGGGATGTTCCGACGGCTAATGACAGGCCGGCGAGTGCCTCCCAGGCGACCCTCCCCGGGCGCCCCGTGGGGCGACGGCGGCTGGGGTGGAGGGGCGGGTGACAGTCCCGCGACCCCCACCCCCGCTCCGGCTTCCTCCTTCCCCCCTCTCTCCACCAGGGGGAGGCGGGAAAGGCTGGAGCTGACCCTGCCCGCCCCTCCCTCCCTCCCTCCCTCCCCGGCTCCCTCCTGCTGCTGCTGCTGCGGCTGCTTCCCCCGGCCTGCTAGGTTTCTCACAACCTTCTTCCCGTTCCCTTCTTCCCTTCTCTCCCCTTCTCTGGGCTCGCCGGTCTGTCTGACCCTCGGCAGCTGATCCTCTCTTAGTCCTCTCTCTCTCTCTCTCTGTCTCCCTCTCTTGCTTCCCCCCAGTTCCAAGATGGTGGCCGGGCGGGAGCGCGCAGGCGCGGTAGGGGGATACCGGGCCAAAGAAGGCGGGTCCTGGAGGGAGGAGCCCCAAAGGAAACCTCCCTCCCGCGCCCGCCGGCCTCGCCGCCACAGCAAGGCTCTCTCAACCCAGCAAGCTTGAGGCCTCCCAGAGTGCGTGCGCGCGCTTCCGCCACGCGGACTCAGGATGGGAGGAGGTTGGAAGGGGGCGGAGCCCAGAGTGCCAACCTCAACCCTCTTCCTCCAGCCGGCGGGGGAAGAGACGGCAAGGGATAGGTCGCATGCGCTCATCCCGCCTCAGATCCCAGCCTGTTGCTAGGGGAAGCTTTGAGAGGGACGGCCTAAATGGAATCGAGACTGAGATTTACGCCTGCGCGAGAGGTGTTGGGCGGGGTCAAAAGAACTGGCATCCTGGAAGAAAAGGCGGGAAAGTGGGCTATTCTGAAATTTGTAGAGCCATCTGGACGAGGAAAGAATGCCAAAAAAGTGAAAGTAATCAAGAATTCGAAAGCTGGTCTAATTTGACTCTTTCCTCTTGTTTTGCATATCAAGAAACTAGGGCTAGGGGCAGCTAGGTGGCGCAGTGGATAGAGCACCAGCCCTGAAGTCAGAAGGGCCCGAGTTAAAATCTAGTCTCAGACACTTAACACTTCCTAGCTGTGTGACCCTGGGCAACTCACTTAACCTCAATCGCCTCAAAAACCAAAAATAATAATAATAATAAAGCTAGTGGAAGAATTGGGACTAAATTTTCAGTTTTCTTCCCATCTCCTGGGGAAAGCATTTTGTAAACCTTCAAGCATTCTATGAATAGTCTATGAACAAGCTCGTTATTGGTAGTACTATACCCTGCCCAAAGATTGGGGAGCAGCTCAAATTCTCCGAGTGAAGAAAAATATGTCTGCACTTTCCAGATTAGCACCATACCCTATTATACTCAGAAAAACAACTCGAACTCACAGAAGGGAAAAGAAACATTTTTAATGGTCCTCAGTCTTCCCCCCCCCCATCTGATCCAGCTTGAGAAGTTGAGATACACCTACAGAATGTGAATCACAGACCTAGAAAAAAGAAAAAGATTAGATTGTAACCTGCTTGAAGGCAAGAACTGTATTTTGTTTTGCTTTAATATCTTGGGCACCTAGCTCATGGGGTCTTTCATATAGCATAGTAAAGTGACTCCCAGGGGGGGGGGGGAATTGGGAGGGAAACTTAAGGAAAAAAATATATAAGGCATATAATCATTAAAGAAGGGCTAGAGGGGACAGGTAGTGGGTGGAGTAGATACAGCACCAGCCCTGAAGTCAGGAGGACCTGAGCTCAAATCTGACACTTAACACTTCCCAGCTGTTTGACCCTGAGTAAGTCACTTAACTCCAATTGCCTCAGGAAAAAAAAAAAAAAAAAAAAAGGCTGGAAAGAGTGGAAAGGGACAGCTAAGTGCATAGAGCACAGGTCCAGAGTCAAGAAGGGCTGGAAAAGGGTAGTATAATAATGTTATATCAAGTACATTCTGCACTCAGAACAGTAGCAGTCACTAGGGAGCTGCTGTTGTTTTCCTTAATAATTCAGGACTATATATCTAGACACAAACATTTAACAGTTCCTGTTTCCATTCTGGAACTGAATGAGACAAAATACAAATCATTGCATTAATTTGCCTCCAGGATTCCTATTCCTGGGTCTCTTCTACTCTGTCTTTGTGCTTACCATCTGTAATGGTGTACACAGAAAGCACCCAGTAAATGTTTGCTGAATGAATCTCCTGTAGTGGAATTTCAGGCACCCTAATTCTCATTCTTTCCCTGCTAGGTTGAACAATATGAAGGGTCTAGAGAAAAGGGGGTAGAGGCTCTTACCTGTAAGCAAAGTACAGTCTGATGCTACTGAGTTTAGATATGGGCCCTCTGCCAAGATGTGTCCCAACGTGGATGGGTGCAGACTGCTGCGAAGCAGCACAGAAAGCCACAGAAGAAGAGAAGAAAGCAGCTGAAGTAGAGAAGCCTGGACCCACACAAAACACGTTCCTCCTGAGAGTCAGAAGAACAGAGGAAAAAAGATGAGATTATTTCTCTTGCCAAAAGCTCTCTTAGACAGCCATGAATCAGGAGGTTAACAATGGTTAACCACTGGTAGGAAGGGAAGAGTATAGGAGTGTTAAGTAGGAGGATAGGGTAGAGACAGGGGAAGTAGGTCCTAAATCTTAGAAACAGACTAAGAAGAAATCATTCAGGGAACACAAACAAGGAAGATTCACATATGATAGGATTGGGAAGATAAATTAAAAGGTCTCACAGTCTGGGACTCTCACCATAGTAAGTAGCTGGGTGAGAATAAGGCCCTCATGGCTCCAGACCTCATAACATTCTTCTTCTGGCTTAGAACTCTCAACAACATAAGTGCTCACAATATCTCCCTCTCCTTCTTCTAAGCAGGTTGTAGGTGGTTGGCTGGAGGGCAGGACTCTGGGAGCTGCACTGAAAACCAGGCAAGTCCCAGAGGTTTTCCCTACTGGCACCAGGGTTGTGATCAATACTAGCTCCTCCGCAGAAGAGCCTGGAGGAAGGAAGAGAGATGGAAGAAAATGGGGACTCAGGAACACACATTTTAGGGAGTTGGTAGATTATTATTCTCTACACATGCCAATGCAGATATTCTACATCATTCATATTCACCAAAGTATATCCAATTCAATTAAAAAACACAATATTTATTTAAAACTGGAAGAAAACTGGAAAATATAACTCAATCCCCATTAACACTGTTCCTTTTCTTTTCTTCTTGGGATCATAATCATAGAATGTCAGAATTAGAAAGAATCTTACAAATCATCTAACTCTTATTTACCTTAGTGGAAACGGAGGCACAGAGAAATGAAGATTTTAGACTTAAAGAAATAAGGCTCAGAGAAGTTGTGATTAACTCAATATCACAGTGGTCTGTGGAAAAGCTGGGATGACTCCCACCCAAAAAGTCTTCTCTTCCAACTTTATTAATAAAGTTCCTTCAAAATATAACTTGGGAAAATATTTCTATATCCACTGAAGTATCTAGAACATAGTAGTTTCTCAACCAACACCATGGTCAGTGAGATATAATGGGAAAAAATGAGCAGTTGGATTACATGGTATCTAAGGACCTTTTGAGCTCTAACATTCTATAATGCCAAGAAGAAAAAGGAAGGAACACAGTGCTACTGGGAAGAGGAGGCTTTCTCTATTTACTCATCTACAAATGAAGATAATATCATTTGTCTGCCTTGAGGCTTCTTTCACAGGGTTCCCTCTATTCAAATGTAAGGGATTGTTATTTTAAATTCTTGGGAGAGACAGGAAAATGTTTCTAAGAAATCACAAGAAAGGAAGAATTTCAGGTCATGCCTAACCCCTCATCATTTTCTTCCCTCACCACTTAGTCCCATTTGGTGACCATGGACAGTGGCCCGTAGTTGTTGAGTTCGGTTCTTCTTGATATCATCTCCTAAGTTTAAACTAGTCAGCAGTTTCACAGTATGAGACTCTGGTCCCGGTGGTTTCCCTGCAGCTGTCTTATTCCAAGGGCACAGAGTCAGCTGACCCAGAGATCTCATGAAGGAGACCCAGTCCTATGTGCAAAAAGGTGATAAAGGATTGTAAGATAAAAGTGACAGTTAAAACAGACCTGCAGAAATAATGAGAGGGAATAATCTCACCTGTGGGATATCAGGATTTCGAAGCCCATCACCATGATTAAGGATAAAACCACCAAGGCCTAGGCCTGAAGCCCCAAGTAGCAACAACGCAAGTGCAGCACAAACCAAAGGTGGGCGGTGTGCCAGGCAGAGCTGAAGGTTCTCTCCTGCTTGCCAGCTGCCCATAGGGAGGTGAGGGGGGGCTAATCCTCACTCTCTGCTGAGAACCTGCCAGTGGTAGAAAAATTCAATTAAACAAGTATGTGTTATATATCTGCTATCTGCAAGGCATTGTACTATGACTGGAAACAACTCTCCCTTCAATCTTACATTATGTTGAGAGGTCATAGTACAATATTTTGGTAGATAAGTAAGTACAAGTTAATTTGAGGAGAGACAGAATAATAATAGGGTGGGGAACAGAAGAGGAAGGGGATCAGCAAAAACACCCCTTAGAAGGTCACACCTGAATTTAAAAAACAGGAAACAGCTGGTCAGAGATTCATCAATGTTCTAAAAGTAACAGATAGGGAAACCAATTTTGCTAGAGGAAAGACCAGTCACATTATAATTAGGGAATTACCAATGCTTGCTCTACCCCTATCAATAAACAGTCCCTGCTCCCACAGGGCAATTTAAATTGCCTTAAAGGAGAGACAGATACACACACACACACACAGAAGAGAAGAGAAAGAAGAGAAGACAGAATGTGTGTGAATGTATGTATGTTTAAATGGGCTGTAGGTCAAGAAAACTCGAACGAACTGGGAGACTAATAATACAAGTTGAAGGATAAGGTCTGTAAGATGACATTTCGAAGAACAGAAAGGTGGAGGAGGGGGAGGGGGAGAGAAGAGAAAAGAATTAAACAGTTCACATTATAGATACGTTTCGTAACACTTTCTAGTTAACAATCCTGTGGGTTCAAGTAATTGTTATCCCCATCTACAGGAGAGGAAAGTGAGGGTCGTGGGAAGTGACTCGTCCCGAGGTCATCCCATCAGCACTACGCCAAGGGAGGACCAGAACGCAGGCTTTCAATTTCCAGATGATGGGCTCTTTTCAGTATGCTAGGAAGCATGCGGTTAAAGTGTTGGGAGGGTAGGGTGCCGTTGGAGCGGGGTAGAACTTGCTAGGATTAAGCGTCAGGACGGACGACGGCGGCGGCTGGGAAGAACGGGAAGGATTGATCCCAACACCCTTTCACATTTTAGCCTTCTAAAAATAACCAGGTAGGGACCGATGGAATATCTGGACCAGGATGAGATTCAGCATCTTCGGCTACTTTCCTCTAAACAACGGTCCCCCTCAGAAACTGGCCTGCATACATAAAGTACCTCTTCCCCCAACTTCCTTTCCCCTTCTCCCATGCCTCCCAGCTCCCTTCAGGGCATTTGCTTGAGCCCCTAGCTCTCTCACCCTTTAAATGCTCAGATGAAGTCCAGGAGCCCACCTGACGTCACACTAGGGACGAGGAAAAGGCGGACCACACATGCGCATTCGCTCATCCTCTAACCTTGATTGCCCATCTAAGCGAGCAAAAAGGTCCTAAACTGACGATTTCCTCAGTTCCGGAAATTATGACTGGATCAAACCATTTTCATATATAATACAGGGGTAGAAAATAAATTACCACCTTTTCTCCCCTTTCCCTCCAAAAAGGCTATTACTATAGGGATGGAGCCATTATTTTTAACCTAAAATATCTCCAAAACTATAGATTGCCGCTTTGAATTAAAATACAGGATCTTTTATTTTACATTTGTTTCAGGAATTAGATCAGAGCTTCCCCCTGGATCATACCATATTCATAATCTGGCTCCTCCTCGTGGTGAAGGATTCCCACGTGGTAAGTGGGTGGTATCTTCAATCCACACTTCTGTGCTGCTTTGTATTGTTTTTCGTCTAATTCTCTAATACTCTCCTGTGTGAAGTTATAATCTAGATCTAGGTAACAAATAATTAGCGGTTTCCATTGTATTTTTGCAATACAAAGACTAATAATAACAATCATTATAGGAGACCCTGTTTCCAGGTCAATGACTTGTATATAGTTTACACATTTTTATATCCAAACTTATTCTAAGTAATTACTCGGATAAGGTATTGTACTAGATGCCCAAAATGCAAAACTTTGCCTCCAAAAAGTTTGGAATCTTCTGGGGGGGAAGGGGAGGAAGAGAAGGGAGAGAACATATCAACCAAACATACTATAAATATTAAGATCTCTGAAGTATCTATGTTAATGGTACTCATACTGATACCCATCCTCTCATTTTTTCAGATTCATGATTGTTATGATATCCATCGTTGTTAACTGTCTGTTATTTCAAAACATTTGGTGGAAAACAGGTGAATGGTGGAGGATGGGAAGTGAGATGCGATTTGCTGAATTTAGTTAGTATCAGGACCCTTATGCCTGAGTACATGGGGATGCAGCATATAAACAATTTTACATATACGATTATTTGGCCGGGAAAGAAGACTAATGACCGGACCGTCAAAAAGAGTTCTAGTAAGAAGGGACATATCTTGAAGGAAGCCTAAGGTATTAGGGAACAGAGGTGAGGAGCAAGTGCATTCCAGATATAGTGAACAGCTCATTCAAAAGCACAAAATTGGAGGGGCAGCTAGTGGAGCAGTAGATAGAGCACCAGCCCTGAAGTCAGGAGGACCTGAATTCAAATGTGACCTCAGACACTTAACACTTCCTAGCTGTGTGACCCTGGGCAAATCTGTTAACCCCAATTGCCTCAGAAAAAAAAAAAAAGTTGGGGTGGGGGACGACTGGGTACATATATGAAGAGAATTTTTTAAAAGAGAATTCTTGGAAGTTTTACATATAAAAGAGGGAGGTTGGGCTGTTGGCCTTTCTCCCTGTGGTCCTTCCCATTGAATTTAGTGGTGGGGGAACCTGACTCCAGAGACACATCAAGCTTTTTGTATCACTCTCCTGAAGCATCTGGAAAATCTTTTAGGTTTGGCCCACGTCTGGGATGTCCCCTAAAAGTGTTTAACAATAATTTTTTTTAAATAGTGGATATCAGATATAGAGCGTTCATTTATTTCCTCTACCATGGAGTGATGGCTAAAATACAGAAAACATAAAAGCACACATTGACAAATACTTGCTAGGATATGAAACAGTAACAAAGGACTCAGAAGTCCATAAATTGATACATGAACACATAATACTTTCTACTACAAACATAGAAACCCATTTAAATGCAGACATAACTTTCTATTCATTTCTAATATCTTCTGTGAATATACGTATAGATTACTATGAGACTAGAGACTGCTGAATAGACTCTACTTTTTCTTCACTCTGCATGAGCCACAATTCAAGATTTCTATTTTTTTATTTGGGAATCTATCTGCCAAGGAACAGTCAGGAACTATATGAACTAAACTACAAAGCACTTTCCACACAAATAAAGTCAGACCTAATCAGTTGGAAAAACATCAAGTGCTCATGGGTAGGCCAAGCAAATATAATAAAAATGACAATACTACCCAAATTAATTTACTAATTTAATGCCATACCAATCAAACTCCCAAGAAATTATTTTACAGATCTAGAAAAAATAGTAGCAAAGTTCATTTGGAAGAACAAAAGGTCAAGAATTTCAAGGGAATTAATGAAAAAAAAAAAAGGCTGATGAGGGTGGCCTAGCTGTACCAGATCTAAAACTATATCATAAAGCAGCGGTCATCAAAACCATTTGTTATTGGCTAAGAAATAGAGTAGTGGATCAGTGGAATAGGAGAGGATCACAGGACAAACTAGGCAATAAATATAGCAATCTAGTGTTTGATAAACCCAAAGACCCCAGCTTCTGGGATAAGTGCTCACTATTCGGCAAAAACTGCTGGGAAAATTGGAAACTAGTGTGGAAGAAATTAGGGCTTGATCCACACTTAACACCACATACCAAGATAAGATCTAAATGGGTTCATGATCTAGATATAAAGAGTGATATTATAACCAAATTAGTTTACTTTTTTTTTTTTTTTTTTGCTGAGGCAATTGGGGTTAAGTGACTTGCCCAAGGTCACACAGCTAGGAAGTGTCTGAGACCAGATTTGAACTCAGGTCCTCCTGACTTCAGGGCTGGTGCTCTAACCACTGCGACACCTAGCTGCCCCTTATAACCAAATTAGAGGAACATAGGATAGTTTACCTCTCAGAGAGAAGGAAGGAATTTGTGTCCAAAGAAGAACTGGAACTCTTAATTGAACACCAGATAGATAATTTTGATTATATTAAGTTAAAAAGTTTTTGTACAAACAAAACTAATGCAGACAAGATTAGGAGGGAAGCAATAAATTGGGAAATCATCTTTACATTTAAGGGTTCTGATAAAGGCCTCATTTCTAAAATACATAGAAAATTATCTCATATTTATAAGAATTCAAGCCACTCTCCAATCAATAAATGGTCAAAGGATATGAATAGACAATTTTCAGATGATGAAATTAAAACTATTTCTAGTCATATGAAAAGATGCTCCAAACTACTATTGATCAAAGAAATGCAAATTAAGATAACTTTGAGATACCACTACACACCTGTCAGATTGGCTAAAATGAAGGAAAAGATAATGACAAATGTTGGAGGGGATGTGGGAAAACTGGGACACTGATACATTGTTGGTGGAACTGTGAACGGATCCAACCATTCTGGAGAACAATTTGGAACTATGCTCAAAAAGTTATCAAACTGTGCATACCATTTGACCCAGCAGTGTTTCTATTGGGCTTATATCCCAAAGAGATCTTAAAGGAGGGAAAGGGACCCACATGTGCAAAAATGTGGCAGCCCTTTTTGTAGTGGCAAGAAACTGGAAACTGAATGGATGCCCATCAATTGGAGAATGGCTGAACAAATTATGGTATATGAATATTATGGAATATTATTGTTCTATAAGAAACGACCAGCAGGATGATTTCAGAGAGGCCTGGAGAGACTTGCATGAACTGATGCTGAGTGAAATCAGCAGAACCAGGAGATCATTATACATGGCAACAAGAAGACTGTATGATGATCAATTCTGATGGACATGGTCCTCTTCAACAATGAGATGTTTCAAACCAGTTCCAGTTGTTCAGTGATGAAAAAAGCCATACACACCCAGGGAGAGGCCTGTGAGATCTGAGTGTGGACCACAACATAGCATTTTCACACTCTCTGTTGATGTTTGCTTACATTATGTTTTCCTTCTCAGTTTTTTTTTTCCTGTACAGCAAGATAATTGTATAAATATATATACACATATTCGATCTGTCAAATATTTTAACATAATTAACATGTATTAGACTTCCTGCCATCTAGGAGAGGGGGTGGGGGATAGGAGGGAAAAATTTGTAACCGAAAGTTTGCAAGGGTCAGTGTTGAAAAATTATCTATGCATATGTTTTGTAAATAAAAAGCTTTAATAAAAATTTTTTTAAAAAGAAAAGAAAACAACAATGATAACAACAACAAAAAAAATATTTCTTTTTTTTGGTCAATCTGATCTGCAAAACTGTTACCTTCTGTAATAGTGATCTCCTCTGAGAAGGGGAACAGAATTATAGGAAGTAATATTGGGCATCTAACACGCAGACATCTCAATGACTTCAGACCTATCTAGTTTACAATATAGCCACCAAAACTAGGAATCTCAGGATCCATGTACCTAGAGTCAAAGAAAGAAATACAGAATAGAAACAAGGATTTGAAATCGAATCTAAAACACACCTAGAAGACTCACCTGTTTTACTGATATCTTTCTCTCTCTCTCTCTCTCTCTCTCTCTCTCTCTCTCTCTCTCTCTCT
>JAJPUD010018429.1:0-28714 GCA_023553655.1 Myrmecobius fasciatus | reverse complement strand
CCAAACAGAAGGGCCGGGTTGGGAAGAAGAGAGTGTCCAAGCCTGGGAAGGAGGAGCAGAAAGTCAGTCCCAAAGTAAAGGGAGGGAGGAAAGTAGCCCAAGTGTCAGAGAGTGATCAGACTGACAGTGAGGAGGACGGTGCTGCACCTCCAAAGAGGGGGTCCAGAGCCCCAGAGGAAGCCAAGGAATGCTCTGCCAGGAGGAGGGCCATGGGGAAGTTGGTGAAAGAGGAAAGCAGCTCTGATGAAGATGAGAAAAAAGGCCTGGTTAGGAAACGGCAACCAAAGCAGACTACTGAAGAGATTGCCAGATTTAGGGGGGGTCCTGGGAAGAAGGGACTGAGAAAACTGGCCAGAGACAGTAGTGAGACAAGTGATGAGGAGGAATCGGAAAGGGAGCAGAAAACAAGGGGTAGAAAGTCAGGAGGGAGACCAAAAAGGAGAGACTGGGGGACCCCAAGGGGAGGTAAGAAGGCAGCAAAACAGAGCGAGAGCAGTGAGGGAGAAGACAGTAAGGAGAAGGGGAATTTTGGGAAGAGGGGAGAGAGAAAGGCTGTGGAGGAAGAGAGTGAGGAAAGCAGTGAGGCTGAGGAGGGGGGGAGCAAAGCTCCCCAGGAGGACAGTGAAGAGAGCAGAACTGATGACAGCAACCAGAGTGGCTCCAGGAAGAAGGGAGCCTCAAATGTAGAGGACCAGTCTGAAGCAAGTGAGGATGAAGAAGAAAGGTCAGGAAGGATCAAGAAAAAGGAGGCCAAAAAGGGCCGTGCACTCCCCTCTTCCACTTCCTCTCAGGATAGTAGCCCAGAAGCCAAATCAGGGAAGGTGAGACATGGGATGTGGGAATGCTGGGAGTAGGATTGAGAGGATAAGAAGGAAAGATTTGGTTCAAAAATTACTTGTATTTGCTGTCTTTTGTTTTTATGTCGTCTTCTATTCCAAATACATTCCATTCCTTTCTGCTCTTAGGTTTTTAACAAAGGGGAAGGGGGGTGGGGAAGACTGTATAGTAAAACTAACCCAACATATTGGTGATCTGATGGTATGTGCAATATTTCATATTCATAGTCACCCATCTCTGTAAAAAAAGGGAAAGAGGAGTGTTTTTTTCTGTCCCCCGGGATTTAAATTTGTTCATATATGTCTCTTTTTTCATTGTTTCAATACTGGTTACTCCCATATTTTTTGGATCAGATTTCTTATTGGTGATTTGGAGTATCTTTTGTATGGAAAAGATAAGTTTATAAAGAAGAAAGTGTAAATGTAAAAGTCACAATCAACCATAAGTCAAGGATGAAGTCAGTTTTTCTCTATCCTGTCCCCAACCTGGCTGTCATTGTTGCTGACCCCTCTCTCACTCTCAATCTCCTTATTCCAGGGCTCTCGAAGAGGAGAGGATCATCCTGCAGTAGTTCGGCTAAAGCGCTACATCCGAGCCTGTGGTGCCCATAGAAATTACAAGAGACTGTTGGGTTCCTGCCGCTCTCATCAGGAACGACTTAGAGTCCTTAAAGCAGAACTGCAAGATTTAGGCTTAGAGGGTGAGGTGAAAACAACTGGGGAAGGAAACAAGGAAGGAGGGGAAGTCTGGTAGGAGGTATAAGCTTCTGGGGAAACTACTAGTAATCAGATTGACAGTGGTAGGTTAAGGAGACTTAAAAAGAAAGGGCCAAAAATTCCAGAGGGGATCAAGGAAAAGTCCTGCTTAAAAGGTGATTGAAAAAATAGTGTGGAAGCCAAGTCAAAGAAAGATGCAAGAAACAGAATAAATAAGAGAGTATTGGCCCCAGCTGCTTCTATCTTTTTGGAGCTCCCTCTTCTGGTCCTTGGAGAAAAGATGTCCTAGGTTGGAAAAGATATTAAGGCTAAACTTCAAAAAAAAATTCCTTTTCTCTCAGGTAATCCTTCCCTGGAGAAGTGCCGAGCAGTGAAGGAGCGAAGGGAGGAGGCAGCAGAGATGGCCTCTTTGGACGTCAGTAACATCATCAGTAGTTCAGGTACAGATATTGTGAGGAAGGGAGTAGATATATAGAGGTAAGTGGGTGACAAAACATTGGAATCAGAAGGGCTTGAGTTCAAATCCGAAGACATAACTGTATAACTGGGCAAGACGCTTAATTTGTGTCATCCTCCACTTCTTCATCTGAAAAGTGGGGTTAATAATAGCACCTAGCTAATAAGGTTGACGTTAGAATCAAATGATACCTCTTAAGCTACTGTCTTGATAGCATCATTATTTTTTATAGGGGGTATAAAAAGTAGTGAGAAGAGGAAAGGAAAAAAGGCTTTCAGGTTAGTTCACGGATCCCTTGCTCTTGTGAGGGAAAGGTGCTAAAGCACTTTTTTGGAAGCTAGTTCAAATCCTGTCTTATTATCTTTGTGACTTTGGATGCCGTAATCTCTCTGTGTCTGCTTTCTTCTCCACAAAATAGCTAAAAAGAATCACTAAGATGCACTCTAGTTTTAAATTCTATAATTTTCAGGGCGATCTCGAAGACGCAATGCTTGGAACCCTCGTGGGGAAGTTGGGTTATCCCAGGAGGAGCTATACCACCGAAGAGCCCTGGATTCAGATGGGGATGAGCCAAGGGCCCACCTACCACCTACTGATTGGTCAAACCTTCGGGGCATTATCAGCAGTGATGGGGAGAGCGACTAAGCCACCCCATAGCTTCTAGAAGCCACAGTGCCTCTGAGCATAGGAAGGAATCTGGTCCTGCCCTTGTATAAAGTGTATAGAGTACCCTCCATTGGGTCTAAGTATTTATAAATGTATTTTCCTGTTTCCAGTTTTGTCTGTCCGTGGTAAGTGACTTTTTTTCTTATTTGAAAGGATGAATGTTACAGAAGCAGTGGCTTTCATATCTACAAGGATGAAGTTGCTTGAGTCTGAGCTCTTAGGTTCATGTTCTCATGTTTTTGACTGAAATACTGGTATTTATGTGGGCTTTAAAAGTCTCAATAAATAAGTATTTGTTATCTGTTGTTTCATGTTTCTGGCCCAAAGTGGAAACCAAACTAGGACATCTTTTTCTGAGTTGGGTCAACTCAAGAAAGCTGGCCCAACTCAGATTGCTTATCATTGCTGCTCTCAGGGCTTGGACCCAATAACCAACCAGTTTTACTCCAAAACAGCCTATGTTGCATCTCCCTCTCATCTCCCCTTCTATTCACTTAAGCTCTCTTAGTTTTGTTTTATGCAAAGGTGAGAGCAATTTTATCACTGGGACAGATAAACCAATGGTTTTAACTCATTGCTGCTTCCTTTGTCAGAAGAGCTGAAGAATGAACCCATGAAACTCCTAACTAGCCATGTCATTTTAGACTTGTTAGTTTATCTTAGATCTATTGAATCATAAGGTAAAACGGCCACATTAAATATTCTCAAGGATTTCTTTCACCTATATTTGGATTCTAAAATAATTTTTTTCCCATAGCTCAAAGTGTGGGAACAATTATATTGCTTATTAGTCTCCAACTGGCTTCTTCCCATTTTTCATCTTTGGAAATTCTTAGTTGGTTTCTGGTTCAACCTAGTTCAGGCCTTAAATTGGACAGGCACAGGATTATGTCTGGTCCACTAAGGACAGTTAAATAGAGCTCCGCTCTCCCAACAGTGGAATGTTAAGGCAGGTAGGCTAAGCTTCAAGACCACCTATTCCAAAGGATACAGTACTAAAAAAGAAGCCCACTGGGGGCAGCTAGGTGGCACAGTAGATAGAGCTCCAGCTCTTTAGTCAGGAGGACCTGAGTTCAAATCTGGCCTCAACACTTAACCCTTCTAGCTGTGTGACCCTGGGCAAGTCACTTAACCCCAACTGCCTCAGCCAAAAAAAAAAAAAAGAGAGAGAGAGAAGGAAGAGAAACCCATTGGATAACAACAATTGATCAGTCCTGGAGAACAGATGACAAGATACTTTCCTTTAGAATATTGGGAGTCTATGAAATAGAATGCTGCTTATACTGTTACAATTTTGCTTAACTTCAGGTTATCATGGATTTTCATCTTAAAGGGGTGTGTAGGTTGGGGATTGATGGGGTCTGAGGGTTAGAAATGACTGACATAAATAAGTGGGACTCCAAAGGATTGGACCAGCCTAACCTCTGCTAAAGCAAGGGCCTGGCCAGCAAGTTCCTTGATTCCCATTGTACTGTGCTACCTGGAAAAATGGGGGGCAGTCTAATGTTGCCCATTCTAGAGAGAAAACCTGAGTCAAGGAGCTGGTTAGAATATCCAACAGTTTATTAAAAGCTCCCCGGGCCCCAAGGTTCCATGATGGCCCCTAAATTCCAGGAGCCTTGGCCCTGACTGCCCCCATCCTGCCTCTAACAGCAGGAATATAAAGGGGGCTGTGAGGGTCTCCTCTGATTTGATACCCCTGGGGAGTGCCTTTTCTCAGGTCTATTCCTCACTCCCCCCCCCTCCCCAGCCCCAACTCTGACTTAAAAAAAAAAAATTAATTTGACAAGACGGGCACAGGACATCAGACAGCAATGGGGGAAGGAGGATTCAGAGGAGGGATGCTGAGCTTTCCACCCAAGTATCCTCCCCTTCTCCCTGCCACCCAGGGGCCTTTCATACCCCTAGACCCTGCTCTCCCAGGACCCATTCTCTCATGCCCCCTGGGCCCAGAGTTCCCTTGGCAACAATATGAGGGCACCTGGAGGGATTATTATATTTCTCTGAATATATCTATGTATCTACACCCTACCCGCCCCTCCCCCCACTGCCCAGGGACTCTACAGGTTCCCAAGGCACCCTAGGTGGGTATTTCTCTCTGTCACACACACACACACACACACACACGCACGCACGCGCGCACACACATACACAATCTCCCCCTTCCCTAGTCCATGATGGAGGAAGATACTGGCACCATGATGGAAACGTCAGGAACTCCTGGGTCTGTAGTGGAGCCCAGGCTATACTCCCAAACCCAGAGCCAAGGCCTGACTTCACCCCAAGGGAAGCTCACAAGATAAGAAGGGACCAGGGAAACAGGAGCAGCAAATGTCCTGTTACCTCCCCTTCTAAGCACTGGCTCAGGCTCTCAAAAGCCCCCAGAGCTCAGGTCTTTAGTCTTCCAGGTTCCAATGGCTGAGGGAGCTAGGTCCTTCCAGCCCCTGGGAAACCCAGGCTTCAGCTCTTCCCCCACCTCTGTCTGCTTTCAGCCTAGGCGGAGGGAACCCAAGCAAGGGACGTTAGCTATCCCTGCCACAGTTCAGGAGTAAAAATGGGAAGAACCATTAAGAATGTGAGAAGCAACACTAGTACTTCGGCTCAGAGCCCCAGGCCCTGCCACTGATCCAGGTCCCACTCCTTCACTTCCTCCACCCCCTGAGGCTGCCCTTCGAAGGGGCTGTGGGCTATTCCTTAGCAGCAGTAGGGCCCCACCTCGGGGAGGCCCTGTCTGGGGAGGTGGTCCCAGCCAGGTTGGGGGACCTGGTGGTGCCAGGAGAGAAGGCTGGCGCCAAGCTGGGGGGGGGCATGCCGGGTGGAGGGGGACCATGGCTCCAATGGGCCCCTGACCGAGGTACGGGGCGGGAGGGCCAGGCAGGGGCTGGGGGTGGGGCAGGATATCCCTGGGCAGCAGCCTCAGCTGGGATGCCTCCCAGGGCCATGCTGGAGAAACCCAGCCTCATGCTTTCTGCGTCGAAAGCCTCGATCTCCCGAGCCTGCCGTTCTAGCAGCGCCCGGATGCGCTCTGACCGACCTGTCTGCAGGGCAAGCAGCTCTTCCTCCACCTACGACATACAACATGTGCTCAGGACTGGGGCTGAGGAACTTAAAAGTCTGCTCAAGGAGATACAGGCGTCGGTATCCTCCCCCTACCCCCAACACTCTGGGGCCCCTACCCGTACCCGCTGCTCCAAAAGAGCCCGCCTCAGTGCCACTCTCTGCTCCAGCTCCCGTGCTTCACGCTCATGCTGACTCTCTGTCCGTATCTTGATCTTGCTCTGATAGGCATTAAGCAGTTCCAACTCCTGTTGCAACTGCTGTCGCAGTGCCTGAAACTCTGATTCCTGGGTCTCATCCAGGCGAAGCTAGGAGAGGGTAGGAGCTGGGGTCAGATGGCAAGGAAACACCTGACCCCCCACCCTGTGCTCGGGACCTTTTCCCTGCCCTGAGTTTCTCCCCATCTTCTCTCCATGATGACTGAGGCATTCTGCCTCTAAAATTAGGTGAGTTGTATCTCTCCCCCTCCCCCCAGCTCTGTGTTGTTGCTGAGCCTTACTGCCTGGGAGCTGAGCATCTCAGAGATGGACTGGTCATACTGTTCTGCTAGGATAGCCAGCTTTCGTGTCTGTTCCTCTTTAAGCCGCTTAAGGAGGCTCTTGTGTTGGGCCTTGGGGGTGCCCTCCAGCAGGTGCCCCCGAAGGGCCTTGTACTGCCGAGTCTGGATCTTACATGTCTCCTGGAACTGCTTCTTGATCTGCAACTCCTTCGACTATGGAGTGGATGGTTGAGTGGAGAGATGATGGGACAGGGCAAAGGAAGGGGGGTAGGGAAGACAAGGAGGGAGAGGGAGAGACCAAAGCAGACAGAGGGGAGAGAAACAGAAAACATGTTAGACAGAGAGAGGGGAAGCTAAACACAAAGAGAAGAGCATGAATTACACCGAACACAGAACATAGCAGAGAAAATACTCCAAAAAAACAGTATCAGAAAGCATATGCATGGAGCTAGAGATGAATGGGAAAACATATGATGAAAGTAGAATGCACAGGACAAAGAACATGCACATGAAGGAAACAAGTGGCAGAGAACCACAGAACACATGACTAAGAGATGTGGAACCAGTGAAAAGGGTCAAGTTTACAGACAAAACACAAGGACCAGAGCACTGTGAAGAGAATTTTACAAATGGTGCCTTGGGGAAGGAAAAGCCAGCTACCAATTGGCAATCAGGAGAGAGGGGAATGTGCTCTTCCAACATGGGGACTTGACCTAAAAGGAGGCAGCAGGAGATGGGCCGAGAGATGACAGTAGGGATTAGAAAGAGCCTTGGCCCCTAGGGTGAAAGGATCACAGGTGATTGTGCAACTATTGATTTGACAATAGCCCATACTTTGGTTTTCCCTTTCTTGGCCACCTGTTCCTCCCCTTGATACATTCCATTTTTCCATCCCCAGACCCATCTCTTTTTTAGTCCCCCTATCCCCAGCCTATCCCAGAAGATCCATGCTTTACCCTTCACTTTGATGGCCCCCTATGGGGGGCTGGCTCCCCTCCCCTTTGCCCTAGCCCTCAAGGGCCACACCAGAATAAGGGAAGGGGAAAGTGGGCAGATTGGACAAGACTGTGGGTGAAGTGGAGAATGTGCAGTGAAGGGGCGAGGCAGAATATACAAAGGCACAAGATAGGATGACAAAGGCATCTGATGGATAGGTCCAGGTGGGATGATGGGAAGAATCCCAAGTCTCAAGGGAATCCATGGCTTAGGGGCAAGGGAGCCAATACCTCCCACATTCTGGTCCCTAGAAACTAATGCAAAACTACTGCAGGGCAGGGAACACTGCCAGGAGAGCAAAGCAAAAAGGACAAGGATCCAGGGAGAGGGACACAATGGAGATGGGAGTGAGGGGAACAGACAGTCATGGGGTGGGACAGGAGAGGGATGAAGTGGGCTCTGAGTTGGGCTCTGGGGGGTTACAGGGAAGGCTGAGGGGCGGCAGGACAAAGCAGACGGAGGCGGCGGCCTGAGCCAAGGGTATGGTTCCGCTCGAATGTTTTATTTGTTTATCTTTCTTGGGGGTGGGGGGCAATTGAGGAGCAGGGTTGGGGATGGAGGTAAACAGAAAAACCAAATCAAAATCATATGAAAAAGTGACTACCCCTCCCAGCTAGCCCTGTCCCAAACCAGAGGGGACACTGCCCAGGCCCTGGAGAAGTAATGAGGGTGAGGATGAGGACACACACAATGGGAAGACACCAATAATTTAGGGGTGCTGGGGAGGGAACATAAATAAGTGTCACTTCCCAATTTAGTGGACAGGAAGGGCAAACTCTTTATAGATCCTATGGGAACCTCTTCTACCAAAAGGGCTTTGGTGGACAAAAGGACAGAACACACAAAGGAAGGGAAGGAATAAGGGCTGGGGAAGATCCTCCCCATGCCAGTGGGGTGGGAGATAAAGTGCATGTGCTCTCTGCTGGGGTGAGTAGTGGGAAGCAATCATCTCCAAGGTGGCAAGGCTCGAGGCTGCCTAGTTCGGAGACGATGGCTGGAGGTAGCCCCAGGAGGGACTCGGGGAGGGGCTGGGGGCCTTGGGCAGCGCTGACCGTGCCTCAGCAGCCGAGGAATCCTACTTGGGCGTTCTCCCCGAAGCAATCCCCATCTGGCCAATGCCTGGGCAGCCCCAGGGGACAGGTGAGCAGCTAATCCCCTCCCAGCCCTAGCCAGTTGCCAGTTCCACCCTTTGTACAGGGCCCAAGCGTGGGCCAGTAAGGCTAGGGGATTTCGGGGCCGGTGTGGACGCCCGCGGCGGGGTCCTGGGACTGGCAGCCGACTTCGGAAGCCATCCTTGTTCGTCTTAGGGTAGAGAGCAAAGAGGCCCCGGTCGCCTACAGCCCCACAGCCCTGTAAGGTCCGGAAGGCTGATGGGGATAGGCGTAATAGGACCCGAAGCCAGATCCTGGACAGCTCCCGCCGAAGCCTTGGGCCCTGTTGTCTTAACCAGTTGCCTCCAACTGCTACAGCTGCTAAGGGCAGGGCTAAGCCTGGCCAAGCTAAGAGCCAAGCAGCCCCAAGGCCTAGGGGCACCCCAGCAAGGCCCCTTAACCAACTCAACCCTAGCACTGCCCCCAGAGCCACCCCCTGGGCCAAGAGCAGGAAAAAGCTGGGAGACATGTGCAAGGCTGTGCAGAGCAATAAGTATGAGGCCCCCAGTCCCACTAGTCCCACTTCCAAAGCCAACAGGGCAGCCTGTAGGCCACCTCCACCCTGGGCCGCCAAGAGTGGGAGTAGTAGTAATAGCAGTAATGGCAAGAGGCCTGGGGAAGAGCCCACAGCAAAGGACAGCCCAGCTAGAAGGCCATGGCACAAAAGTCCTAGGAGCTGACTAGAAAAGCTCAGTCTTAGGGGACCAGGTGGGGGCTCAGGAGGAATCTCAGGGGAAGAACAACCATCCCCAGGATCCCTGGGAGTCCCAATGGGGGCTTCTTCATCCTCTTCCTCCTCCAGGACTGGGGGCAAGACTGGCCCCTGGTCCCACCCTAACTCCAATTCCTCTCCCATGATACCCCACTCTTCCTTCCCCCACAACCTCCACTCCTCAGCCTCTTCCTGGCCGACAATCCTTCGCTCCCTGGAGCTGGGGGACAGGGTTTCGGGATCCTCAGTTTCCTCCCCATGGGGCAGCCTCCACGTCTGGTCTCCCAGAATCTTCCGCTCCCCAGAGCTGGGGGACAGGGCCACTACCTCTTTGGCCTCCTCCCCCACAATGCTCCGCTCCTCTGGCCCTAGAGAGGCCCTATCCCCTTCCTCTCCCAGAATCCTCCGCTCTTGGACAGCTGCTTCCTTCTCTCCCAGTGTCCTGTGTTCCTGGGCTGCCTCCTCTCCTAGCAGGCTCCGCTCCTCCAATCTGGGGCTGCTACTGGGCAGCTCCCAAGTCTGCTGTTGTCCCAGGGATCCAGAGCTTGGGTCCAGGGCCTGAGGGGTAAGGGATTGGGGGGCTGGGGGGTGCTCGTCAGGACGTACTTTGAGGCTCTTGGGCTGCTGGCGGACTTGGGCAGCATGCTTCTGGCGCAGCTCCTGCTCACGCCGTTTGTTGTACTCCAGCTGGTTTCCCAGCTCTGTCTGGTGCTGCAGACGGGTAAGCTCAGCTCGGGTACGCTGCACAGCCTGGAGCTGCCTCACCTCCAGTTCCCGAGTTGACTCATGCTGCCTCAACAGCAGTGCACACTCGAGGTCCTTCTGAGTCTGCTTCTTGTTCAGGTCCTGGTGGGGTAGGGAAAGGGTGGAAGGGCACAGCAGTGGGGTCAGGGTTGGGGGGTGGTTGGGGAAAGGCCTTAGAGAAAGGATAGGGATGGAGGAAGGTGACATCTCAAAAGGGAGTCACAAATTACCAAGGGCTCCTCTGAGGGGGAAACAGAAAAACACCCAGCAGCAATGGGTCTATAAGGAGTGGAAGCTTCCAGTGGGAAGAACAAGGAGGGAAGAAGAGTAAGGGAGAGTTGAATGGGCAGGAAATGGGGAGTAAAGAATACAGGGCGGAAGAATCTTAAAGAGGAAAGCCTAGAAGTAGATATTGTTGAGGAAAAAAAAGAATGAGGCACAAGCAAGCTCAGAAGAAGAAAACGAATAATGAGTAGGAAAAGCTGGAAATTCAGGGAAAGAACACAGGTACCTGATTAGGGAAGAGAAGTAAAGAGGTATAAGAGAAGGAGGAAGGAGAAAGGCAGACAAGTAAGAGGACAGAAGAAAGCCGTAAAGAGGAAATGGAGAAAAGTAGAAGGGATGGGAGAAGAAAGCTTCAAAAGGGACAGGAAAAGGAGTGGGAGAGGTGGGAATGCAGCGCCAGGTCCAGGCCTACCTCCCGCAGCAGATCCTGATCCAGGCTGTGGCGGGCTAGGAGCATTTTACGCTTGTACTGGCGGCACTGCAGCTCAAAGTACTGGCGCTGGCGCCGCAGCAGCCCAGCTTCCTCCTCTGCTTGGCACTGCTGCAGCTGTTCCTTCTGGCGCAGCAGCCACTCGGCTTTCTCCCTTTTGGGGGTGCTTGGATTCTCCTGAAGCTCCTAAGTAGGGCATGGAAAGGCCCACTGGAGGTCCCTCAGGGCTGGCTCCACCAGACTTCTTCTGATGTTCTGCCACCCATCCCACCAATTCCATTTTTCCTCTCTTGTCCTGTTTCTGTTGCTTACATTGTCTCTCTTTCCCAATCTCTTCTCCTCCCCCCATGTAAAAAAGGGTTAAAAGAGTGGGAGGACATCAGGGAAGGAAGAGGTTGAGGATAAGGAAAGAGGAAGACAGGAAGAAAAGGGTCAGAAAAGGAAGAAGGGGAAATGTCCAGAAGTCTCCTTTCTTCCCTGCTCCCATCTTCCCTGTCCTTTCTCCATCCCCCTCACCTCCTTGAGTTGTTCCTTCCTCAGCTTGTAAGTACGTTTTTGCGCTTCTAGAAGAGCGGCCAGCTCCTTCTTCTGCTGGCCTAAAATGTGCTGCTGAAACTTGCGCTCCTCTGCCTGGGCGGCACGAGCCTCCTTTTCCCCAATGGCCTGGTGGCGCCGGGCCAGTTTTTCTGCCTCAGCCCCAAAGCCGGCACGCTGGGCCTCCAGCTCCCGCTGCAGCCGGGCACTGTGCTCTTCCCGTTCACCCCGAAGCCTTGATTCCAGAGCCAGCAACTGCTTCTGGTGCTGTCGCCGCATTCGCTTATAGCCACTCAACTGCTCCCGTAGGGCCGAGTCCTGCTCGTGCTCCTGGATCTGACGACTCACCTGGGTTCAGAGAGCACAAGAAGAAAAGACTCAGTCAGAGAATACCAGAACTAAAGGCAGTTGCTGGTCTCTGGCCCTTGGTCCTAACTCACCAGGGAGGCCGTTCGGATGGTGGCAAAGTGATCCCGGTTTCGACAATAGGCCCGTCGACGGGCAGAGGAGGAAGAAGCTGGAGGCTGAGGGGCCTGTAAGGGACCTGGAGGTACCTCTGGCTGATAGGGGTCATCATATAGGTTTTCAGGACCCTAGAGAAAGGAAGGAGAATGAGAAACAGGTGTTTCATGGACTGGAGTCCTTGGGACCAAGAACCTAGGCAATGGAGATAAAAAGACAAATAGCTTGAAAAAGGCACACTTTAGAGGGCCCAGATTCCTGAGTTTTTAAATAAAGACCCTTCTAAGCCAGACTGCCAAGATACAATAGCACTAAGACATCTCTCCACTGTCTCAGTCCAACTTTCCAGGGTTTGTCTATTGCCAGTATTTGCATCAGGTTCCCCTAACTTAGTCCCCACCACCTGATCTGTTCCCCAAAGCAGATAAGCTAAGAAGACACTGCTTACAGGGAGTCGGTGGATGATAGAGCTGTGAGAGGTGACTGTATGTTCACCTTCCTGCATCATGGCCATCTCGCCTGTCTCTGGGCCTTCTTCCTCCTCCTCCTCCTCCTCTTCTTCATCTTCGTTGTCAGATGCATCTGCTAGGCTGTTAACAGAACTGCTCTGACTGGAAGCACTGATAGACATACTGGGCACTGAGTGGCTGCTCTCCAGGCTAGTTAGTGTCCCTGCCCGGTGCAGATAAGGCTCAGTCTCCTGGGAATACAAGAGTATGCATTTAAGGACAGTCATGAAAGGGACTCGAGTTAAGAGCCAGTATGTTCCAGGAAGGCCCCAGGATTAGGAGGAGGGGGATGAAGACACAAAGTGAGTTGAGGAATGCTGGAGTGGAAATTAGGGAGGTGAAGCTGTGGGGCTGGGAAAGGAACAGCAGAAACATAACTAATGCTGGGACAAAAAGCATTATTGGAGTTGCACAGGTCTAGTCATAACACCTACTCAAAATACCTCAAAGGCTCCCCAGTGTCTAGAACACTCTATCTTTGCATTCACAGCCTTCCAAAACCTGGCCCCAAAGTACCTCTTCAGACTTATCTTCCATTACTCTGCTACCCAACATACGTCCTATACTCCAGCCAAACTGCTATTCCTCAAATATACCTTGTCATTTCCTTCCTCCACATTTTCACTTATTCTTTGCTACACGTTCTGCCTAAAATGTCCTCCCTCCCCTCCCCCTCCCCAAATCCAAGTTCTGACTCTTGACATCCTCCTACACTTTTAAGGTGCTGCTCAAATGTCATCCTTTCCACAGTCTTCCCTATTCCCCATATATAACATACTACAGTACAAGTTGCACAAGGGCAGGGACTGTGTCTCAGTCATCTTTATATTCCCACAGCTCCAACCAGAGTACATTGTGCGCAGGATTCAAGTTCTGGTTCAGCCATGTAAAGCCATGGACAAATCACTTACTCTTTCTGAGCCTCAGTTTCCTCATCTGCAAAATGGGGATATTACTACTTGCACTGTCTACCTCAGTTATTGTGAAGAAAGCAATGTGTAAACTTTGAAGCACCTTAACAATGTGAGTGGTTATTATTACACATACTAGCAGCAACAAATATTCACTGAGTGAAAGGATGAGTGAGTATATATGAAACTTGGCCAGGAAAAGAATTGCTCACCTCCTCCTCTTCGGGAACTTCAGCGCTGGGTCCATTCTGTGCCTCCTGGAATAAGATCTTCTTCATTTTTCGATACTGTAGGTTATCTAGCTCCCGAACTGCATCCTTGGTCCTTTGGATCAAATCCATAATCACTGTGGGGGGTCGTTCCCGGAGCACAAAGCGGTGCTAAAGGAAGAAAGCAGTGGAACACCTGGACATTAGGCCTGACCCCTCCTTTCCTTTGTGGGATGTGGGCATCCTGAAGCCCAGATCTAAATTCCCTTCCTTATCAATGAAACCCTAGCACTTCCCTTTGACAGAATGCACCCAACTTAGGCTCCCTTCTCAAAAGGGTCATGTTATCCTCCCTAAGGATATTCATGCTTTCTAGCCTCTAGCCTCCAGCTCTCCAAATCAAAGTTGCTTTCATAATGAAAACTCCCCTCCCTCTTCCAAAAAAACCCCATTCACCTTGAGCAGGACGTCTGAAGTTGGTCTGTCTTGAGGAATTTTTTGGAGACAAGAGTCAACAAAATTTCGGAAGTACTCAGACCTGGAAGAAGAAAGAACCAGCAAAATAGTGGAATTACCTGCTTTGACATGATGTCTCTATTCTCCCAAACCTGCCCCATCTTGTGAAAAGCCTGTTTTCTTACCAATGTCCAGACTGCAGCACAGGGGACTCATTCTGTGCAATGTGGTATAAGGCACTCATTGCATTCATGTTAAACAGTGGTGGCTTCCGTTCCGCTGGGGAGAAGAAGGAGAAGGGATACAGAGACCAGGACAAAGCAGAAAAGATGGGAGACAAGTCTGTAGGCAGACAAAGGGGCAGAAACATGGGAAGGGAGTGGGGGGGAGAGCTGAGGTCCCATTACCTAATTCGATGCAAGTGATTCCCAAAGACCACACGTCTACCTTGCCATCATATTGCCCTTCATCCATGGCCAAGATCACCTCAGGAGCCATCCTGAAAAGAAGGGTGAGCAAGAAAAGGGCCAAGTTGTACCAAATCTCTTCTGCATAACCCTGAAACCCTGCTTTTTAACTACCCCCCCACTCCTTTTACTTCAAATCCTCCTCTATCTGTCTCCATATCCCAACCTTCACTGTCTCTCACCAGTATGGAGTGCCCACAAAGGAGTTGGCAGGTGCCATGATGGAGGCTGAGCCAAAGTCCCCTAGCTTGACCAAGCCTGGTTCTGATAATAGGATGTTCCCCGCCTTCACATCTCTGATAGGGGTAAAGAACATCAATCTAGGGTTAATGGGATATCTGGGCTGGGGGGGATGATAAAGATTTCATGGATGGGATCAGGAATGGTACCTACCTGTGGATCATGTTGTGAGAGTGTAAATAGGCCAGGCCCTGTAGTGCACCATGGGTTACAGCTGCAATCTCTACCTCCTGAAGGGGCTTCTTGTGCACTAATGATAATGATGAAACAACTCACGTTATGTAGTATTTTAAGGTTTACAAAGAGCTTGGAAAGCCAAGGAAAGAAGGTGCCCCCCTTGCCTCTCTGCGCACCCCCAACATTCCAGCTTCCTTCCTTCTTTGCTAGTTTTCCATCTTTTCTCAGAGTTCCCTCATTAGCCTGAGGGGTCACTCACCCTCTAGAAGGTCAGAGGCAGAGCCCAGGCAATACTCCATCACCAGCTAAGGAAAAAGCCAAGTGTTAGAGATAAGCAAGTCACCTAAGTCTCCTAACTATAGCCCAGCAGTTCCAAAGGAAATGACTTCTCTTACACTCAGCATTATGCTCACTAGCACCCCCTCTTTAAATGCTAATTCTACTGAGGACCAGTAAGTCTCTTCCTTCATAAAAAGTTTTACCTGTCTGTTCTCACTCCCTTCCTGACCTATTATATCCTAAGGCTTTATCATTAACTTTCATACTTAATATTCCATTCTAAGTTTTTCATTTTATCTCTCCAACTAATTAGCCTCTGAATTCCTTGGGACCAGAAACCATGAATATCTTCTTTCTTTGTTGTCATTACTATATTTCCACTCCCCATCCCAACACTAAGCCAGATATTCATAAATTTAATTTGACAGAAATGGGACTGGGTCAAGTCTGGAGTTGGAGAAGGGGAGAGTGAGGTAGAGTCCCTATTTACCCAAGCAGTATGTTCTCTCAGGTAACAGCCTCGGTATTGGATGGTATTTGGGTGCCGAAGCTTCTGCAGAAATCGCACCTCCTTGATGATATCTTGCCATTTCTAGAAGAATAATCAAGATAAAAAGAAGATAAGCATGGGCAAGCAGATGGGGTTATCCATAGGCATATAATCCCAGAGCCCTAGTTGCTGTTTCTACCCTTAACCCTACCCCTCACTCTACAGGCCCCCAGACTCTACATACCTCATTAGACTGCTTCCCACTATAAGACATCTTCTTGATGGCAACAACCTCACTGCTCCGGACATCACGAGCCTAGAGGGCCGTAGGGTTGTAAGGGGAGGGTTCTGCAATAGGGCCAGGACCCCAGAAGAAAACTAGGAAGGAGGCGAAACAGTGGGAGGATGGGCTAAATTAGCTGAGGGGCAGCAGGATGACATCCTGGGAAAGAATTTCAGCATAAGCCTGAGAGAGATTGGGAGCCTAAGGAATTGGGAAGGGAAAAGAGGGAACAGCATAGCACAAAGTGACAAGGTGGGTTGGGAAAAGCCCACTCACAAAGTAGACAGCTCCAAAACTGCCATGGCCAATCTCCCGGAGATCAGAAAATAGTTTTTCAGGGTCATCCTTGAAGAAGAGTTCAGCCACATCCGGATCCTTCAGGCTCCCAGCCCGGCCCCCTGCCGGCATGTCGGCCCCGTGGGGGACGGGGATTGGGGCCCAGCCTAGGGTTTAGAAACAGTCTTGGAAATAGGTATTTCTATGGCCAAGGTGGTATGTAGGAAGGGGGTAAGAGGTTGGGTGGAGAGGGTGGGTGGGAAAATCCTTAGAACTGGTACAAGACCCCAGGTCTCCATCTCCTCCCCCATTCCTTTGTTGAGGGCAAGGCACTGCTGAGGACCAGCAGGGGCAGAGTGGAAACTACATTTAAACACCAAAAAAGAAGTTGTCATGGCAACGAAAGAAGGGGGTGAGGAGAGATGGTCCTAGAGTTCATAAAACTGCTGGGAATGTTCCTAAAATCCTAGAGTCTTAAAAATCACGACCCCAACCCACCTCTTTGCACTCTTAACTCCTAAGATCTCTTGGCCCTCTAAAGATCTAGAAATTCTATTTTTCAATCCTTGGTTTCAAATTCTAAGTCTCCTCTTCCCTCCAGTCTTGGGCTCTTCCCTCCTTTCCCAAAAGCTGCCCAGCTACCCTACTGCTTCTGTTCTCTGTACCACTCCCTTCACCACCTCCCCTCCCCCCCCCCCCCCCCCTGGAGAACAGGAAGTGGCCAGGCCGGACACTGTGGAAATCCGGCCATTGTCAAACCCATATTCACTGGGGATTAGGGGTGGGAGAGAAGAGAAAGGGTTCTAGAAACAAGCATGTAATGATAAAATCACAGAAATAAACCCGTGTCTTGTTTGGCTTTCAAGGTTCTCCATAATCTGAGCCTGCATCTCTTACCCAGTGCATCTTTGTATTTCTCAAGAAGCACTTTCCACGCCAGTCAAGCCAGTTTCTTCACCATCCCCACTCTGGGCCCAGCTCCAGTCCCATCTCCTTAATAAAGGCCTTTCCTGGCCACCCCCACCATCAATCACCTATCTTCTTTAAGGTCTTCAAACATTTATAATCTATATCACATAATCTGGAACTTAATTATATTCTCCTATTGTTCTCTCTTGTTTCATGTCAGTTCCCTACTTCCCACAACCAGATTGTAAAATCCTCGGGGCATGAAGCCATCCTATCTTCACAGAAAATACAGGTTTTGTTGAAAGACTTTCTGCCTGATCTATCTTCATCTATAGGTAATATGAATTTTAGCCTGTCCATTTCTCTTGGTGTTTGCACTAAGGACATCGTCCACCTATCTTCCCACAAGTAGGGAAGTTCAATTTGCAATAGTGAGTTTGATGTTTTCTCAGCACCCAGAGGTATGAAACAAAAACCTAGAGCAAAGATACCTTCTTGTCCCTCCAAGCCTCTCTTCCCCCAGACTGAAAGGGATGTCACCAAAATTATATGGGCCATTACAAGTGAAAATTAAATCTTTCCTCACTCCAAGCTCCCAAATTACCCTGAACACAGTGACCCACAGCCTGAGGACTCCAACAAAACTCCGTCTAGGTCTGGCAATTAGCCAAGTGAAAATTAGATTCCTCCCAGGTATCTCAGAGTCCAGTTCCTACTAGAGTGCCTGGAATATATAAATGCTTACTGATTGGTTGATACAATGTAAGGTCCTTGAAGGCAAGAATTATTTTGTTTTTTTATCCACAGAGTGCCTAGCACACAGTAGTATAGGACCCTAATAAGTTGGATTGGGTTGTTAAGGTATCCAGGTTAAAGCCCTGCAAGTGTGGACGCCAAATGTAGGAGGAAAAAAAGTATAAGACAGCTTGCCCACCAAAGGTACTGATAACCTCTCTATCCAACTGAGGGAAGGGGGATGGAATGGAAAATACCAGAGCCGAAATTTTCATCTCATTCTTAAAGTACATCTGGCCTCTCACCTCCTGGTCCCCATTCTAAATTTTAGGATGTCAACAAAGAGAGACCAAAAGAGTTGAGGATTGAAACACTAGGAATGGAAAGTACTCTTGCTCCACATATACCTCCCTCTTTTTAATATAAAGAGACAAACCCTCTAAATACTTCTTGCTTACAGGGCAGTATGGATGCAGGTGACCCACACAATCATCAAACATCCACCAAACCAACCAGAAATCTGTCTCTTACCTCAAGAAAGGGTTTAATCACAGGACAAAGGAATAACACAAAAAGGTTCAATCCAGGGAAGATGCCCCTTCCTAAAGACACTTCACTTATTCCATGAGAATGCTGTCACCTGACGCCCCCCTCCCCCCCCAGGTGAAGTGGTCCCTGCAATCTCCAGGCAGAGATGTCACAAGCTATGAGCACCCTGAACGCCAGACCAAAGCCCGAGGATGGGGGATTTCGCCTTCTGGACAAGGGATGTGAACAGGAGAGGGGAATCAACCTGCCTCCCCGCAGGAGGGCGCTCCCTCCCCATGACAACTACTAGTAACTCATGTTTCGATTTAAGGTTTGCAAAGTATACAATGCGCTTTCTTCAAAATATGGGGTAGTAGTATAGTTTACAGAAGGGGAAAACGGGGCCCTAAGAGAACGAGTAACCTCCCTACAATCATATACAATTAGTTAAAGCTGCAGTCAGGGGGCTCAGCCCAGGCCCCCACAAGTGCAGCACGCTGCCCCTCAAACAACGGGGGAGCGGTCTTACCTGGAGGGGGTCGCTAAGGTGCCCCAGCGTCTCCGCCGTCGCCTCCTCCTGGAGTCCTCCAGTGGATCCGGGATCGCTGGGAGAGGGGGAAGGAGACTCCCCACCCCCTCGATGCCTCTTCCTCGGCTTCGCCCCAATCCCAGGCTGGAGCGGGGGCGGGAGGAGAGCGAAAGAGCCCCCTCCCCGCCCCCCACTTCCTCGGGTGATAGGGGAGAGCGCCTGACACTCCCCTCCACCCCCGATGTCCTCTTGGGGATGTTCCGACGGCTAATGACAGGCCGGCGAGTGCCTCCCAGGCGACCCTCCCCGGGCGCCCCGTGGGGCGACGGCGGCTGGGGTGGAGGGGCGGGTGACAGTCCCGCGACCCCCACCCCCGCTCCGGCTTCCTCCTTCCCCCCTCTCTCCACCAGGGGGAGGCGGGAAAGGCTGGAGCTGACCCTGCCCGCCCCTCCCTCCCTCCCTCCCTCCCCGGCTCCCTCCTGCTGCTGCTGCTGCGGCTGCTTCCCCCGGCCTGCTAGGTTTCTCACAACCTTCTTCCCGTTCCCTTCTTCCCTTCTCTCCCCTTCTCTGGGCTCGCCGGTCTGTCTGACCCTCGGCAGCTGATCCTCTCTTAGTCCTCTCTCTCTCTCTCTCTGTCTCCCTCTCTTGCTTCCCCCCAGTTCCAAGATGGTGGCCGGGCGGGAGCGCGCAGGCGCGGTAGGGGGATACCGGGCCAAAGAAGGCGGGTCCTGGAGGGAGGAGCCCCAAAGGAAACCTCCCTCCCGCGCCCGCCGGCCTCGCCGCCACAGCAAGGCTCTCTCAACCCAGCAAGCTTGAGGCCTCCCAGAGTGCGTGCGCGCGCTTCCGCCACGCGGACTCAGGATGGGAGGAGGTTGGAAGGGGGCGGAGCCCAGAGTGCCAACCTCAACCCTCTTCCTCCAGCCGGCGGGGGAAGAGACGGCAAGGGATAGGTCGCATGCGCTCATCCCGCCTCAGATCCCAGCCTGTTGCTAGGGGAAGCTTTGAGAGGGACGGCCTAAATGGAATCGAGACTGAGATTTACGCCTGCGCGAGAGGTGTTGGGCGGGGTCAAAAGAACTGGCATCCTGGAAGAAAAGGCGGGAAAGTGGGCTATTCTGAAATTTGTAGAGCCATCTGGACGAGGAAAGAATGCCAAAAAAGTGAAAGTAATCAAGAATTCGAAAGCTGGTCTAATTTGACTCTTTCCTCTTGTTTTGCATATCAAGAAACTAGGGCTAGGGGCAGCTAGGTGGCGCAGTGGATAGAGCACCAGCCCTGAAGTCAGAAGGGCCCGAGTTAAAATCTAGTCTCAGACACGTAACACTTCCTAGCTGTGTGACCCTGGGCAACTCACTTAACCTCAATCGCCTCAAAAACCAAAAATAATAATAATAATAAAGCTAGTGGAAGAATTGGGACTACATTTTCAGTTTTCTTCCCATCTCCTGGGGAAAGCATTTTGTAAACCTTCAAGCATACTTTGAATAGTCTATGAACAAGCTCGTTATTGGTAGTACTATACCCTGCCCAAAGATTGGGGAGCAGCTCAAATTCTCCGAGTGAAGAAAAATATGTCTGCACTTTCCAGATTAGCACCATACCTATTATACTCAGAAAAACAACTCGAACTCACAGAAGGGAAAAGAAACATTTTTAATGGTCTTCAGTCTTCCCCCCCCCCCCATCTGATCCAGCTTGAGAAGTTGAGATACACCTACAGAATGTGAATCACAGACCTAGAAAAAAGAAAAAGATTAGATTGTAACCTGCTTGAAGGCAAGAACTGTATTTTGTTTTGCTTTAATATCTTGGGCACCTAGCTCATGGGGTCTTTCATATAGCATAGTAAAGTGACTCCCAGGGGGGGGGGGAATTGGGAGGGAAACTTAAGGAAAAAAATATATAAGGCATATAATCATTAAAGAAGGGCTAGAGGGGACAGGTAGTGGGTGGAGTAGATACAGCACCAGCCCTGAAGTCAGGAGGACCTGAGCTCAAATCTGACACTTAACACTTCCCAGCTGTTTGACCCTGAGTAAGTCACTTAACTCCAATTGCCTCAGGAAAAAAAAAAAAAAAAAAAAGGCTGGAAAGAGTGGAAAGGGACAGCTAAGTGCATAGAGCACAGGTCCAGAGTCAAGAAGGGCTGGAAAAGGGTAGTATAATAATGTTATATCAAGTACATTCTGCACTCAGAACAGTAGCAGTCACTAGGGAGCTGCTGTTGTTTTCCTTAATAATTCAGGACTATATATCTAGACACAGTCAAACATTTAACAGTTCCTGTTTCCATTCTGGAACTGAATGAGACAAAATACAAATCATTGCATTAATTTGCCTCCAGGATTCCTATTCCTGGGTCTCTTCTACTCTGTCTTTGTGCTTACCATCTGTAATGGTGTACACAGAAAGCACCCAGTAAATGTTTGAATGAATCTCCTGTAGTGGAATTTCAGGCACCCTAATTCTCATTCTTTCCCTGCTAGGTTGAACAATATGAAGGGTCTAGAGAAAAGGGGGTAGAGGCTCTTACCTGTAAGCAAAGTACAGTCTGATGCTACTGAGTTTAGATATGGGCCCTCTGCCAAGATGTGTCCCAACGTGGATGGGTGCAGACTGCTGCGAAGCAGCACAGAAAGCCACAGAAGAAGAGAAGAAAGCAGCTGAAGTAGAGAAGCCTGGACCCACACAAAACACGTTCCTCCTGAGAGTCAGAAGAACAGAGGAAAAAAGATGAGATTATTTCTCTTGCCAAAAGCTCTCTTAGACAGCCATGAATCAGGAGGTTAACAATGGTTAACCACTGGTAGGAAGGGAAGAGTATAGGAGTGTTAAGTAGGAGGATAGGGTAGAGACAGGGGAAGTAGGTCCTAAATCTTAGAAACAGACTAAGAAGAAATCATTCAGGGAACACAAACAAGGAAGATTCACATATGATAGGATTGGGAAGATAAATTAAAAGGTCTCACAGTCTGGGACTCTCACCATAGTAAGTAGCTGGGTGAGAATAAGGCCCTCATGGCTCCAGACCTCATAACATTCTTCTTCTGGCTTAGAACTCTCAACAACATAAGTGCTCACAATATCTCCCTCTCCTTCTTCTAAGCAGGTTGTAGGTGGTTGGCTGGAGGGCAGGACTCTGGGAGCTGCACTGAAAACCAGGCAAGTCCCAGAGGTTTTCCCTACTGGCACCAGGGTTGTGATCAATACTAGCTCCTCCGCAGAAGAGCCTGGAGGAAGGAAGAGAGATGGAAGAAAATGGGGACTCAGGAACACACATTTTAGGGAGTTGGTAGATTATTATTCTCTACACATGCCAATGCAGATATTCTACATCATTCATATTCACCAAAGTATATCCAATTCAATTAAAAAACACAATATTTATTTAAAACTGGAAGAAAACTGGAAAATATAACTCAATCCCCATTAACACTGTTCCTTTTCTTTTCTTCTTGGGATCATAATCATAGAATGTCAGAATTAGAAAGAATCTTACAAATCATCTAACTCTTATTTACCTTAGTGGAAACGGAGGCACAGAGAAATGAAGATTTTAGACTTAAAGAAATAAGGCTCAGAGAAGTTGTGATTAACTCAATATCACAGTGGTCTGTGGAAAAGCTGGGATGACTCCCACCCAAAAAGTCTTCTCTTCCAACTTTATTAATAAAGTTCCTTCAAAATATAACTTGGGAAAATATTTCTATATCCACTGAAGTATCTAGAACATAGTAGTTTCTCAACCAACACCATGGTCAGTGAGATATAATGGGAAAAAATGAGCAGTTGGATTACATGGTATCTAAGGACCTTTTGAGCTCTAACATTCTATAATGCCAAGAAGAAAAAGGAAGGAACACAGTGCTACTGGGAAGAGGAGGCTTTCTCTATTTACTCATCTACAAATGAAGATAATATCATTTGTCTGCCTTGAGGCTTCTTTCACAGGGTTCCCTCTATTCAAATGTAAGGGATTGTTATTTTAAATTCTTGGGAGAGACAGGAAAATGTTTCTAAGAAATCACAAGAAAGGAAGAATTTCAGGTCATGCCTAACCCCTCATCATTTTCTTCCCTCACCACTTAGTCCCATTTGGTGACCATGGACAGTGGCCCGTAGTTGTTGAGTTCGGTTCTTCTTGATATCATCTCCTAAGTTTAAACTAGTCAGCAGTTTCACAGTATGAGACTCGGGTCCCGGTGGTTTCCCTGCAGCTGTCTTATTCCAAGGGCACAGAGTCAGCTGACCCAGAGATCTCATGAAGGAGACCCAGTCCTATGTGCAAAAAGGTGATAAAGGATTGTAAGATAAAAGTGACAGTTAAAACAGACCTGCAGAAATAATGAGAGGGAATAATCTCACCTGTGGGATATCAGGATTTCGAAGCCCATCACCATGATTAAGGATAAAACCACCAAGGCCTAGGCCTGAAGCCCCAAGTAGCAACAACACAAGTGCAGCACAAACCAAAGGTGGGCGGTGTGCCAGGCAGAGCTGAAGGTTCTCTCCTGCTTGCCAGCTGCCCATAGGGAGGTGAGGGGGGGCTAATCCTCACTCTCTGCTGAGAACCTGCCAGTGGAAGAAAAATTCAATTAAACAAGTATGTGTTATATATCTGCTATCTGCAAGGCATTGTACTATGACTGGAAACAACTCTCCCTTCAATCTTACATTATGTTGAGAGGTCATAGTACAATATTTTGGTAGATAAGTAAGTACAAGTTAATTTGAGGAGAGACAGAATAATAATAGGGTGGGGAACAGAAGAGGAAGGGGATCAGCAAAAACACCCCTTAGAAGGTCACACCTGAATTTAAAAAACAGGAAACAGCTGGTCAGAGATTCATCAATGTTCTAAAAGTAACAGATAGGGAAACCAATTTTGCTAGAGGAAAGACCAGTCACATTATAATTAGGGAATTACCAATGCTTGCTCTACCCCTATCAATAAACAGTCCCTGCTCCCACAGGGCAATTTAAATTGCCTTAAAGGAGAGACAGATACACACACACACACACACAGAAGAGAAGAGAAAGAAGAGAAGAGAAGACAGAATGTGTGTGAATGTATGTATGTTTAAATGGGCTGTAGGTCAAGAAAACTCGAACGAACTGGGAGACTAATAATACAAGTTGAAGGATAAGGTCTGTAAGATGACATTTCGAAGAACAGAAAGGTGGAGGAGGGGGAGGGGGAGAGAAGAGAAAAGAATTAAACAGTTCACATTATAGATACGTTTCGTAACACTTTCTAGTTAACAATCCTGTGGGTTCAAGTAATTGTTATCCCCATCTACAGGAGAGGAAAGTGAGGGTCGTGGGAAGTGACTCGTCCCGAGGTCATCCCATCAGCACTACGCCAAGGGAGGACCAGAACGCAGGCTTTCAATTTCCAGATGATGGGCTCTTTTCAGTATGCTAGGAAGCATGCTGTTAAAGTGTTGGGAGGGTAGGGTGCCGTTGGAGCGGGGTAGAACTTGCTAGGATTAAGCGTCAGGACGGACGACGGCGGCGGCTGGGAAGAACGGGAAGGATTGATCCCAACACCCTTTCACATTTTAGCCTTCTAAAAATAACCAGGTAGGGACCGATGGAATATCTGGACCAGGATGAGATTCAGCATCTTCGGCTACTTTCCTCTAAACAACGGTCCCCCTCAGAAACTGGCCTGCATACATAAAGTACCTCTTCCCCCAACTTCCTTTCCCCTTCTCCCATGCCTCCCAGCTCCCTTCAGGGCATTTGCTTGAGCCCCTAGCTCTCTCACCCTTTAAATGCTCAGATGAAGTCCAGGAGCCCACCTGACGTCACACTAGGGACGAGGAAAAGGCGGACCACACATGCGCATTCGCTCATCCTCTAACCTTGATTGCCCATCTAAGCGAGCAAAAAGGTCCTAAACTGACGATTTCCTCAGTTCCGGAAATTATGACTGGATCAAACCATTTTCATATATAATACAGGGGTAGAAAATAAATTACCACCTTTTCTCCCCTTTCCCTCCAAAAAGGCTATTACTATAGGGATGGAGCCATTATTTTTAACCTAAAATATCTCCAAAACTATAGATTGCCGCTTTGAATTAAAATACAGGATCTTTTATTTTACATTTGTTTCAGGAATTAGATCAGAGCTTCCCCCTGGATCATACCATATTCATAATCTGGCTCCTCCTCGTGGTGAAGGATTCCCACGTGGTAAGTGGGTGGTATCTTCAATCCACACTTCTGTGCTGCTTTGTATTGTTTTTCGTCTAATTCTCTAATACTCTCCTGTGTGAAGTTATAATCTAGATCTAGGTAACAAATAATTAGCGGTTTCCATTGTATTTTTGCAATACAAAGACTAATAATAACAATCATTATAGGAGACCCTGTTTCCAGGTCAATGACTTGTATATAGTTTACACATTTTTATATCCAAACTTATTCTAAGTAATTACTCGGATAAGGTATTGTACTAGATGCCCAAAATGCAAAACTTTGCCTCCAAAAAGTTTGGAATCTTCTGGGGGGGAAGGGGAGGAAGAGAAGGGAGAGAACATATCAACCAAACATACTATAAATATTAAGATCTCTGAAGTATCTATGTTAATGGTACTCATACTGATACCCATCCTCTCATTTTTTCAGATTCATGATTGTTATGATATCCATCGTTGTTAACTGTCTGTTATTTCAAAACATTTGGTGGAAAACAGGTGAATGGTGGAGGATGGGAAGTGAGATGCGATTTGCTGAATTTAGTTAGTATCGGGACCCTTATGCCTGAGTACATGGGAATGCAGCATATAAACAATTTTACATATACGATTATTTGGCCGGGAAAGAAGACTAATGACCGGACCGTCAAAAAGAGTTCTAGTAAGAAGGGACATATCTTGAAGGAAGCCTAAGGTATTAGGGAATAGAGGTGAGGAGCAAGTGCATTCCAGATATAGTGAACAGCTCATTCAAAAGCACAAAATTGGAGGGGCAGCTAGTGGAGCAGTAGATAGAGCACCAGCCCTGAAGTCAGGAGGACCTGAATTCAAATGTGACCTCAGACACTTAACACTTCCTAGCTGTGTGACCCTGGGCAAATCTGTTAACCCCAATTGCCTCAGAAAAAAAAAAAAAAGTTGGGGTGGGGGACGACTGGGTACATATATGAAGAGAATTTTTTAAAAGAGAATTCTTGGAAGTTTTACATATAAAAGAGGGAGGTTGGGCTGTTGGCCTTTCTCCCTGTGGTCCTTCCCATTGAATTTAGTGGTGGGGGAACCTGACTCCAGAGACACATCAAGCTTTTTGTATCACTCTCCTGAAGCATCTGGAAAATCTTTTAGGTTTGGCCCACGTCTGGGATGTCCCCTAAAAGTGTTTAACAATAATTTTTTTTAAATAGTGGATATCAGATATAGAGCGTTCATTTATTTCCTCTACCATGGAGTGATGGCTAAAATACAGAAAACATAAAAGCACACATTGACAAATACTTGCTAGGATATGAAACAGTAACAAAGGACTCAGAAGTCCATAAATTGATACATGAACACATAATACTTTCTACTACAAACATAGAAACCCATTTAAATGCAGACATAACTTTCTATTCATTTCTAATATCTTCTGTGAATATACGTATAGATTACTATGAGACTAGAGACTGCTGAATAGACTCTACTTTTTCTTCACTCTGCATGAGCCACAATTCAAGATTTCTATTTTTTTATTTGGGAATCTATCTGCCAAGGAACAGTCAGGAACTATATGAACTAAACTACAAAGCACTTTCCACACAAATAAAGTCAGACCTAATCAGTTGGAAAAACATCAAGTGCTCATGGGTAGGCCAAGCAAATATAATAAAAATGACAATACTACCCAAATTAATTTACTAATTTAATGCCATACCAATCAAACTCCCAAGAAATTATTTTACAGATCTAGAAAAAATAGTAGCAAAGTTCATTTGGAAGAACAAAAGGTCAAGAATTTCAAGGGAATTAATGAAAAAAAAAAAAAGGCTGATGAGGGTGGCCTAGCTGTACCAGATCTAAAACTATATCATAAAGCAGCGGTCATCAAAACCATTTGTTATTGGCTAAGAAATAGAGTAGTGGATCAGTGGAATAGGAGAGGATCACAGGACAAACTAGGCAATAAATATAGCAATCTAGTGTTTGATAAACCCAAAGACCCCAGCTTCTGGGATAAGTGCTCACTATTCGGCAAAAACTGCTGGGAAAATTGGAAACTAGTGTGGAAGAAATTAGGGCTTGATCCATACTTAACACCACATACCAAGATAAGATCTAAATGGGTTCATGATCTAGATATAAAGAGTGATATTATAACCAAATTAGTTTACTTTTTTTTTTTTTTTTTTGCTGAGGCAATTGGGGTTAAGTGACTTGCCCAAGGTCACACAGCTAGGAAGTGTCTGAGACCAGATTTGAACTCAGGTCCTCCTGACTTCAGGGCTGGTGCTCTAACCACTGCGACACCTAGCTGCCCCTTATAACCAAATTAGAGGAACATAGGATAGTTTACCTCTCAGAGAGAAGGAAGGAATTTGTGTCCAAAGAAGAACTGGAACTCTTAATTGAACACCAGATAGATAATTTTGATTATCTTAAGTTAAAAAGTTTTTGTACAAACAAAACTAATGCAGACAAGATTAGGAGGGAAGCAATAAATTGGGAAATCATCTTTACATTTAAGGGTTCTGATAAAGGCCTCATTTCTAAAATACATAGAAAATTATCTCATATTTATAAGAATTCAAGCCACTCTCCAATCAATAAATGGTCAAAGGATATGAATAGACAATTTTCAGATGATGAAATTAAAACTATTTCTAGTCATATGAAAAGATGCTCCAAACTACTATTGATCAAAGAAATGCAAATTAAGATAACTTTGAGATACCACTACACACCTGTCAGATTGGCTAAAATGAAGGAAAAGATAATGACAAATGTTGGAGGGGATGTGGGAAAACTGGGACACTGATACATTGTTGGTGGAACTGTGAACGGATCCAACCATTCTGGAGAACAATTTGGAACTATGCTCAAAAAGTTATCAAACTGTGCATACCATTTGACCCAGCAGTGTTTCTATTGGGCTTATATCCCAAAGAGATCTTAAAGGAGGGAAAGGGACCCACATGTGCAAAAATGTGGCAGCCCTTTTTGTAGTGGCAAGAAACTGGAAACTGAATGGATGCCCATCAATTGGAGAATGGCTGAACAAATTATGGTATATGAATATTATGGAATATTATTGTTCTATAAGAAACGACCAGCAGGATGATTTCAGAGAGGCCTGGAGAGACTTGCATGAACTGATGCTGAGTGAAATCAGCAGAACCAGGAGATCATTATACATGGCAACAAGAAGACTGTATGATGATCAATTCTGATGGACATGGTCCTCTTCAACAATGAGATGTTTCAAACCAGTTCCAGTTGTTCAGTGATGAAAAAAGCCATACACACCCAGGGAGAGGCCTGTGAGATCTGAGTGTGGACCACAACATAGCATTTTCACACTCTCTGTTGATGTTTGCTTACATTATGTTTTCCTTCTCAGTTTTTTTTCCTGTACAGCAAGATAATTGTATAAATATATATACACATATTCGATCTGTCAAATATTTTAACATAATTAACATGTATTAGACTTCCTGCCATCTAGGAGAGGGGGTGGGGGATAGGAGGGAAAAATTTGTAACCGAAAGTTTGCAAGGGTCAGTGTTGAAAAATTATCTATGCATATGTTTTGTAAATAAAAAGCTTTAATAAAAATTTTTTTAAAAAGAAAAGAAAACAACAATGATAACAACAAAAAAAAATATTTCTTTTTTTTGGTCAATCTGATCTGCAAAACTGTT
Source organism: Myrmecobius fasciatus (assembly GCA_023553655.1). Classification (NCBI taxonomy): domain Eukaryota; kingdom Metazoa; phylum Chordata; class Mammalia; order Dasyuromorphia; family Myrmecobiidae; genus Myrmecobius; species Myrmecobius fasciatus. The sequence continues at coordinate 288 of JAJPUD010018429.1, read as the reverse complement.
ACCTTCTGTAATAGTGATCTCCTCTGAGAAGGGGAACAGAATTATAGGAAGTAATATTGGGCATCTAACACACAGACATCTCAATGACTTCAGACCTATCTAGTTTACAATATAGCCACCAAAACTAGGAATCTCAGGATCCATGTACCTAGAGTCAAAGAAAGAAATACAGAATAGAAACAAGGATTTGAAATCGAATCTAAAACACACCTAGAAGACTCACCTGTTTTACTGATATCTTTCTCTCTCTCTCTCTCTCTCTCTCTCTCTCTCTCTCTCTCTCTCTCT
>JAJPUD010018428.1:7746-28718 GCA_023553655.1 Myrmecobius fasciatus | reverse complement strand
AGTACTTTGCTTTTGATGACCCCCTCCCCCAAACAATACTCCACCCTTTAGATCCCCTCCCCCTGTTTTTACTCCTTTCCCCTGATTCTTCTATTTTCCCTTCTATTAGTTTGTCCCTTACTTTTCCTCCTTTCCCTCCCACTTCCCTCTAGCAACAGACACGTTTCTATGTGAAATCAAATGTCTGATATACACTTTTAGAGCCCAACCTGATGAGAGTAAGATTTACACAGTACTCGTCTCCCTCCCCTCTTTCTCTCAATTATATTAGGTTTTCTTTGCCTCTTCAAGTGATTTTACCTTGTTTTTACCTCCTTTTTTTTTTTTAGATCTTATTTTACCACTTTTTCCCTCTTTTCCCCAGTATGACAACCTTTTCCCCTCTAGTTCTCTTTTTCATATTATCAAAGTAATATTTAGTTAATTATACCCCCAAACTTTGAGTATCCCCCTAGTAAAAATAAAGTTCTCAAGAGTCCTTTCCTTTTTACCTTTTTATGCATCTCTTGAGTTCTGTGTTTGGGTGTCGAATTTTTTGTTCAGATCCGGTCTTTTCATTAGAAATAGGTGAAATTCACCTATATCATTGAATGACCTTCTTCTTCCCTGGAGGATAATGCTCATTCTAGCTGGATAGGTTATTCTTGGCTGTAATCCAAGTTCCTTTGCCCTTCGGAATATCTGCTTCCAGGCCCTTCAATCCTTCAGTGTGGAAGCTGACAGATCCTGACAGATTCTAATTATTGATCCTCGGTATTTGAATTGTTTCTTTCTAGCTGCTAGCAGAATCTGTTCCTTGGTGCTATAGTCCTGAAATTTAGCCACGATATTCCTTGGGGTATTAATTTTGGGGTCTCTTTCAGGAGGTGATCGGTGAATTCTTTCAATGGCGATCTTGCCCTTTGATTCTACAATCTCAGGGCAGTTTTCTTTCAGGATTTCCTGGAAGATAGTGTCCAGATTCTTTTTTTGATCATGGCTTTCAGGAAGTCCAATAATCCTTAGATTGTCTCTCCTAGATCTATTTTCTAAGTCAGTTGTTTTTCCTAGGAGATATTTCATATTTTCTTCTAATTTTTCATTTTTTTTTGTTTTTGTTTGACTGATTCTTCAAGTCTTAGTGAGTCATTCACTTGCATTTGTTCAATTCTTATTTTTAAGGTGTTGTTTTCTTCAGTTACCTTTTTAAGTTCCTTTTGTAACTGGCCAATTTGTTCACTGCACTCTTTTTCCACTTCACTAATTTTATTTTTTAATAAATTGGTGTCTTTTTCATATCTCTTTTGCAGAGCATCATATCCTTCTTGCAAGATACTGTATCCTTCTTGCACTGATTTCAATTTATTTTCCCATTTATCCTCCAGCTCTCTTTTGAGGTTCTTTATGTAATCTTCCAGAAAGGCCTTTTGAAACGAGGACCAGTGATGGTCATGGCTGTTTTTTTCTGGATTTTTGTCTAAAGAAACCTCTGTATCTGAGGTCGTTTCTTTGCCTTGATAAAAGCTGTCTATGGTGAGAGCTCTCTTTTGCTTCTTCATCATTTTTTTTTTTTTTTTTTTTAGACAGAGTGGATATCTCTTTAAGGTAGGGGAAAAAAAAAACCTTGGCTGAAGACGCTTTGCCCTGGGGCACTTCGGCGAGTTGACTTAAGGTGCTGGGCCGGTGGGGGCTAGGACTAAGTCCGCATTACTCCTTAAACAAGGCAAGTCTGCCGGAACACCTGTCCCCAATCAGGGCAGAGTGTCCCGAGTGCCTCAGATAAACTCCAGGTGTTTGGAATTTGGAGTTTGGAGTTTGGAATTTCTTCCAAGGTGAGCCGAGCTGAGTCCCACCCTCACTTCCGGCCTGCACAGTTGTCGTCTATTTATCTCTCTGTCCGAGTCCGACTAACCTGATATGAAGTTCTCCAGAGAACCGTGCCCAAATATTTCTGAGTTCGTTGACTTGAAGATCAGTTCAGAGGCTTATTTTATTGTTGATTTGAGAGAAGATCGGAGGAGAGGCAGAAAGTCACCTTTTCACTCCGCCATCTTGGCTCCGCCCCCCGAAATTGATCTTTGATATTGGCTCTTACATGTTAAATTTTGTATTGAGCTTGAGTTTGGTTGATATAAAGTCCTGAAAATCTGCAAGTTCATTAAATACCCTTTTTCCTCATTCAATAGTATGGATAATTTTGCTGGATATGATATTTTTGATCACAGACCTAGTTTTTTGATTGTCAAATCAAAATTGATTCCAGGACGTGCAGTTTTTTATTGTTACTTCTAAGTCCTATACAATTCTAATTGTAGCTCCAGCATATTTGAATTGTTTTTTTTCTTGTTTCTTGCAAAATTTTCTTTTTGATCCTATATGTTTTCCACAAAGGAGCTTGTTGAGGTGGTGATCAGTGGATTTATTTCTACTTCTACTTTCCTCTCATGCTCTATCATTCCAGGAAAATTTTCTTGGATTATTTCTTTTATTATTGTGTCAAGGTCCTTTTTTTGGTCACGACTTTCAGATAGTTTAGTTATTCTTATATTTTTTTGATCTGTTCTCCAGATCTGTCATATATAAGATGTTTCCCATTCTTTTTTCATTCTTTATAATCTTTTTTGTTATTTCTTGGTCTCTCATAACTTCCTGGGCTTTTCCCTGTCAAATTCTAATTTTCAAAGAGTTATTTTCATCTTTGAGGCTATCTCCTTTTCTAGTTGGTTAACTTTTTCTTCATAATCTTCTTGTTTTTTTTGTTTTTTTTAGTTTTTTCTCAATTTCTCTCACTTGATTTTTAAATTCTTTTTTGAGTTCTTCTATAAATCCTCTCTGGGAAGAGAGGCACTTAATGAGCTAATTTTTACTGTCTTCCTCTGAAGATGGAAACCACTTTTCTCTGTTCCTATAATATATTTCTATAGTTAAGTTCTTTCTTTATTGCCAGTGCATTTTTTTAAAATGAAAGGTATTAGTGTAAGCACTTCAAATCATGGGGGTGGGAAATGGTGCCTCTAGCTTCACTTCAGCTCCCCTCCTGATCTGGAATCCTAAGCCAAAAGCTTCCCCCTCCTGAAAATGCCTGTAGTCAACAGCATCCCTGCCTAATTACTTCTGCATTCACTGGGTATTGTGTTTCCTTCTCACTCAGGGCCTAGTCTCAGCAGCACAGATAGACCTGATGTTCTTAATCAGCCAAGGTTCACTCAGTCTTCCTGGACTTAGACCCCCAACTCCAAGTGCAATCTGGGAGGAAAGTTTCTGTGGTTCCTGCTGAATCTCCAGCACAAGCCAGTTAGCCTCAGGTTTCCCCACATGGTGTTTCTGAGGAGCTAGCACCAGAGTGTACTTCATACTGGTGAACCTTTAGCCTGGGCCTTTCTTCAAATCTTCTTGGATTGTATGAGGAAGATCCTTCTTCTGCCCCAAGTCTTCTTGGTTTTTCACCAGACTGTTTATCCTGAGGCACAAATTTGTTCTGTTTGTGGGGAAATCTAAAGAATTTGATATTTATTGACCTACTTCACCATATTCCCAGAATCCTCAAACACAGTATTCTCAATATAGTCTTATCAGAACATTGTAGAGTATAAGGCTTCTAACTAATACAATGGATAGTCTTAGAACTGGAGTTGGGAAAACCCAAATTCAAATCTAGCCTCATATATTTATTAAATGTATGATGCTGGGTAAGTCATACATCTCTACCTCTGCAGTTTCCTCATCTGAAAAATGAAGAATATAATAGTCTTCTATTTCCCAGAGTTGTGAGAATAAAATGACATAATATATAATAATACTTTACAAACCTTAAAACATTATATAAATATTGTAATTGTAATTATGATTAGAGGTAGTAGTAGAGCTTTGTATCTTAATTTGAAGAGGATAATTCCATTAAATAAACTTGAAATATAATTTTTTTTGTGGTTGCTGATGATATTATGGGGATTTAAAATGACTTTTAGTCAAATCATCCTTCAAGTGTTTGAAACTCTGAAAATCTAAGGTATTTGGGAATTGGACTTAATCATCTATAATGTTCCTATTTTGTTCTAATATATACAATATATTAGATATGCATAATATATTAGCTCTAAATAGATAATCCTATGATTCTCTTTATGTGTTTTTAAAACTAAGAGTTTGTACATGTAACTCATCCCTTATTCATATTCTCAGTGTTTAATATATAGTATTTAATAAATGCCTTTTCATTCATTCATTCTTTTCTCTTTCTGTATTCCATTGGTAGTTTTATTATTCTCATGACATCAGTTATTATCACTATGCAGGTATTTATCTCCAGTCCCACTTTTCTTTATTTATAAATGATTGCTGAACATCTCTAACTAGATGTTTATTCAATACTTGAGATTCATTAAGTTTAAAATGAAATTTATTTTCTGGTTTCTTCCTAAATTCCCTTGGAATATTAATAATACCACCTGTCTCTTATTCACCTGTGATCTGAACTTCAAGATCATTTAAAAATTTTTCCCTCTATTTAGGCACCTCCCCCTTACTGAAGTACACAATCTTGTGGACTCTACTTCTTTATTATCTTTGGTATATTTCCCTTCCTTTATATTAGTGCTGCCATTATTCAAGTTCTGGCTTCCTGCCTAAATTATTGATATGGTTTCCTTCCTCCCAAATTTTTGCATCAAATTTAATTAGGGATATTTCTCTATCATTTTCTTTCTCTGTTTTGAGGCTTGTTCGTTTAGATATGAAGACCATATTTATGTTATAAAAGGAATTCTTTTTTTTTCAAACAGGAAATCTAATATTAGAATGGATTGTTCTCTAAATATTTGATAGAATTTACTTGTAAATCCATCTCAACTTGTGTGTTTTTTTCTTTAGAAGTTCATTTTTAGGATTCTTTTTCTAACACTGACTTATTTAAATTGTCTATGTTCTGTTCCATTAATTTAGGAATTTTACATTTTTGAAATTATTCATCCATTTCATTTATATTGTCAATTTTATTGGAAAATAATTGTGTGAAACAGTTTTTAATAGCTTCTTTTATGTATTCTTAATTTGTTATAAACTTGCCTTCTTCATTTTTGATACTGGCCATTTGACTTTGTTCTCTACTCAAAAAAGCAGTTCTTAATTTTACTTTTTAAACAATGTGTTTGTTAGCTTGTTTTGCTTTCAATTCAATTCAAACTTCTTTGAGTTTTAGAATTTCTGTTTCAGTTTTTAATTGCAACTTTTCCATATGTTGTTTTGATAGTTTGGGGGTTTTTTGTTTGTTTTTAATTACATATCCAATTCAGTGATATGTTCTTTCTCTTTAATTGATCAAGGTGCTTAGAGATTTTTAAAAAATCCCCTTCATAAGTGCTTTGGTTATAGCCCCCCAATTTTGATATATTGTTTCATTGGTAGCCTTTTCTTTAATGAAATTACTTTTTTTTTCTTCTATTTATATTCTGATCCACACACTCTTCAGAATTAAACTATTTAGTCTCCAAATAATTTTCGTTATTTTTTCAGTAACCCTTTATTGAATATAAAATTTATTCTATTGTGGTCATAATGATGGACAATTAATAATCATAACTGAATGCAAATAGAATGGACCCAACTATAAGAAGACATCAATATGTATTAGAAAGCAGAATCCATAAATAAGTTTAATATTATTATTTTTCTGCATTTATTTATAAATTTTTAAGCCCAATATATGGTCTTTTTTTGGTGAAAGTGCCATACACAGCTGATAATATGCATGTTTTTATATTCTCATTTAACATCACAAGATCTCCATCATCTAACTTTTCTAAAATTCTATTTAGTTTCTTTACTTTTTTGTTTATATTTTGCTTAGACTTAGTGTGATGGGGATAAGTTGAGTAATCACTATTATAATTTTACTATTTCTCTAATTCAGTTAAGTTTTTGTTTAAGAATTTAGGTTCTATGCTATTTAGGATATAAATGTTCAATATTTTTGTCAATTCATTATCTTTGGTATCTTTCACCAAAATGTAGCTTATCCAATCATCTATTAATTAGCTCTATTTTGCTGTTGTTTTATCTAAAGCTACAATTGCTATTCTTTCCTTTTTATTTTTGCTGAAGCATAATGGATTTTACTCTAGTTATTTTAACTCTGTATACATTTTTCTCTCTTAAGCATTATTCCTGTAAACTACATATTTGTGAATTCTGCTTTCTAATCCATTATGCTATCTTCTGTTTTGTGAATGGATTCATTCCACCCACATTCATAGTTATGATTGTGAATTATATATCTACCATTCTATTCTTATTTTTTTTTCTTTTTTCCCTATCTCTTTTTTAAGAGTATGTTTGGCTTAACATATCTTTCATCTTATCCCCCACTTCCTTCCTGTTTCCCCATTGAATTAAATATATTTCATGTCTAACTGTGCAAGGGTGTGTGTGTGTGTGTGTGTGTGTGTGTGTGTGTGTGTGTAAGAAAGAGAGAGAGGGGGGATAGAGAGAGAAGCAGAGAGGGACAGAAAGAGAGAGGGGGGAAGAAGGAATAAAGGGAGAGAGGGAGAAGGAGAGAGAAAAACGAGGGAAAAAGGAAGAGGGAGAGAGGGAGAGGAAGAGAGATCTTCCATCCTTTGTCTAGTTCAGGTGAGAATGAGATTCAAGTTTATCCTACTATATATGATGTCTTCTTTGTACAGAGTTATATTTGTGCAGTCTAATTAGGTGGAAAATTTCCCCATCTTTTTTCTTCCTTTTCTGCCCTGATGCATTCTGCCTTTTCCATTCTTCTTTTAAGATCATCACTATATAACAGAATCCTTTGTCTATTTAGAATGTCTCTATGACCCTCTTGTGATGATAGGATTCTGAGGGATATCCTCATATTAAAATGTAGACAATTTTTCCTTAATTAATCCATTATGATTACTCAAACATATTTATATTTTAATACTTCTCTTGACTCCTGTGTTTCTATTTCAAAAGTTCTGGTCTTTTGATCAGGAATATTTGCAAGTTTTCTATTTTGTTAAAGGTTTATTTTCTCCCTTCCCATCCCATGTAGTATTACTGTTTTCCTAGGTGATTCTTTTTCCTTAGGAAATACTATATTCCAAGCTTTCTGCTTCTTTATAGTGGGGCTTGCTAAATTTCCTGTGATCTCAACTATGGCTTATGACTATATAATTTTTTCTTTCTGAGTGCTTGTGGTATTTTTTTCTTTGAACTGGAATTGCATTTTGGCTATAATATTCCTGGGGATTTTAATTTGGGGATTTCTTTCAGGAGATGACCAATGGATTTTTTCTTTATTCCTCCCCTTCTCCCTCATGGATTCTTTCTATATCTACTTTGCCCTCTGGCTCTAAGAGATCTGGACAAGTTTATTTTATGAATTCTTGAAAGATGATGTCTATATTTTTGTTGGGGGTGGGGGGCAGGGGAAAGGGGAGAACTGCTATCAACTTGTCTCACAATTTCAAAAATTATCTCTCTTTAATTTTTCCCAGGTCAATTGTTTTTGCTACAAGATAAAATCTCACATTTTCTTCTATGTTTTTCAGTCTTTTGACTTTGTTTTAACATTTTTGATTGTCTTGTGGCTTCATTAGCTTCTTTTCAGTTTGTCTTAATTTTAGGTTTTTGTTGCTTGGGCACATTTTTTGTATGGCATGTTTCAAGTTATTAATTCTCTTTCCACATCTTTCTCCCATAGATTTCATTCTTTTCTGCTTTTTTCTATCATAATAATTTGCCCTTCACAATATTTGTTTAGCTTTTTTAAAAAAAAACCTCTTTTTTTTTAAAAAACTATTCTTTGAATTTTGATTGGACTTCTACCCATGTTGTTTTTTTTTCTTACAGAGATATTTTGGAATCATTCTCTTTTTCTGAGTCTGTGTTAAGCATCCATGTCACCATAAAATATCTTTATGATGGGATTTGTTTGTTTTTTTATTCTTTGAAGCTATTTTCTGATTTTGGATTTTATTTTAAGCCCAGGATATGTGCACTTCTGAGGGGATATCTGAGGTTAAATTTTCTTTTAAATCCTTCTACTGATTTTTTGGAGGTATTAAGTATTGTGTTCTTCCAAAAACTCAGGGACACCTCAAGATGGGGAGCTTCAAGCTATCACTATTCTTAGAATAGTGTAAACTTGGGCAAAGTCTGATCATTGCCTTCCTGATTTGAGCTCTTGACATTCCTGACTCAGGTATGAATATAAATAACAGGACTATGGGCTTGTCCATGGGCTTGTCTCTGCATAAATTCTTGCAGTATTGAACTACAATTAGTTAGATGGAAAAGCCTGGCAGATTTATAGTAGGAGAAATGTCTTTGTTCTGTGGTTCCTGCTCAGATTTTTTTCACTGGAGATTTCATCCTGGGCTGGAGGCTAGAACTTAATCTGTGCTCTGCTCTTGGGATCAGACCCACCCAGTAACTGTTTGCTTCTGAGCTTGTTCCTCTCTTAGTACACAACCTATGGCCTGAAACTTTCTCATCCTGGAATATCATCCTTAGGAGCAGGTCCTTTCCTTGCTACTCTGGATGTATCACTTAGAACAAGATAGTGCAAGACAGAGCTGCCAACTGGCTGAAGTATGCTGCACAGCTTCAGGATCTCTCTGGGACCTCTTCTTGTTCTATTGTACAACATTATTCTTTTTCAGTATGGTATCCCTTCCACCTCTAATTTCTTTTCCATTATTATCAAAGAAAAATCAAATTATACTGCCATTCTTTAAAGGATACCTATAGTAGAAATATAGTTCTCAAGAGATTTCCTTTTTACCTTTTTATGCTTCTCTTGAGTTCTCCAAGTTCTACTTGGAGGTCAAATTTTTTTGTTCAAATCAGGTCTTTTCATTAGAAATAGGTGAAAGTCTCCTGTATCATTGAATGACCATCTTCTTCCCTGGAAGATGATGCTCATTCTAGCTGGATAACTTATTCTTGGCTGTAATCCAAGTTCTTTTGCCTTTCGGAATATCTGGTTCCAGGCCCTTCAATCCTTTAAAGTGGAGGCTGACAGATCCTGTGTAATTCTAATGACAGTTCCTCGGTATTTGAACTGTTTCTTTCTAGCTGCTTGCAATATCTTTTCCTTGGTGCGATAGTCCTGAAATTTGGCCACGATATTCCTTGGGGTTTTAATTTTGGGGTCTCTTTCTGGAGGTGATCGGTGAATTCTTTCAATGCCAATTTTGCCTTCTGATTCTAAAACATCAGGGCAATTCTCTTTCATGATTTTCTGGAAGATAGCATCCAGGTTCTTTTTTTCATCGTGGCTTTCAGGGAGTCCGATAATCCTTAAATTGTCTCTCCTGGATCTGTTTTCCAAGTCAGTTCTTTTTCCTAGGAGATATTTCATATTTTCTTCTATTTTTTCATTTTTTTTGTTTTTGTTTAACTGATTCTTGAAGTCTTTTTGAGTCATTTACTTCTATTTGTTCAATTTTAATTTTTAAAGTATTATTTCCGTCAGTTATCTTTTTTAGCTCCTTTTGTAGCTGGCCAATTGAGTTTCTTGATTCAATGCATTCTTTTTCCATTTTGCCAGATTTATTTTTCAGTGAATTGTTGTCTTTTTCCAATTCACCAATTTTGTTTTTCAGTGAATTGTTGTCTTTTTCCAATTCACCAATTTTGATTTTCAGTTCACCATTTTTATTTTCCAGTGAATTGGTGATTTTTTCCAATTCACCAATTTTGTTTTTCAGTGAACTGTTTTCTTTTTCCAATTCACCAGTCCTATTTTCCAGTTTTTGATATTTCTGTTGCCCTGATCTCAATTTATTTCCCCATTCTTCTTCTAGCTCTCTTTTGAGATTCTTAATGCAATCATCCAGGTAAGCCTTCTGAAAGGGAGACCAACTTAAGTCTGCCTTTGTGGCTTCATCTGGGATTGTTTTCATAATGTCAGGATCTGGGGACTGTTCTATTTTTTTCTCCGTAAAAGCTTTCTATGGTGAGAGCTCTCTTCTGCTTCTTGCTCATGGTTTAAAGTTGGGATATTGGTCAAAAACAGAGAAAACTGCCACGATTTGTATTTGCCCTGGGGCAGTTTCGCCAGTTGACTTCCGGTCTGAGGCTGGTTGGGCTAGATTTGCACTAGGACCACGTTTTCAGCTGCTCTCGATCCACCCTTTACCAAAGGCAGATCTGTCAAAGCACCTGCCTGCAAGCAGAGCAAAGTGGCCCAGGCGTCTCCCAGGGGCTTCCTGGGTGCCCAAAATCCGCCCCTCTATCGCAGCCCTGACTTCCGCCCTGGCTGGAGTCTGATTGCGACCAGCGGCCGATTTCCCGAGGCTAACCTTCTCCGCAGTTCTTTCAAGGTAGATTTTTGATAGAAGTGCGTTGTAGTCCTGTTTGGCGGAGCCTTCACTCACAAACCAGTTCGAAGGCTCACTTTGTCTGGGTTTGAGGGAAGGTCCCAAAGGAGTTCACAGAGAAAGCTGTCTGCAATTCGCCATCTTGGCTCCGCCCCGTACAACCTTATTCTTCAGGTCCCTAGCATCATAATGCTTCATATACCCCCTGACCAGGCCCTCTGCCCAGCATCCAAAGACTTCCTTCTATAGGCTGACTTGGGCTAGAAAATGGCTTCCTATGATTTTTGTTTTCTTGGAGTTTCTAATCAGGACTAACTGTGCTGTTGTTTTCTAGAATTTTATGGAATGCCAGCATTGGAATACCAGGGCTATGCTTGTTTCTGCTGCTTCACCCTCTTCACTGCAGTCTGTTCCTTAAATGCTTCTAATACTTTGGTTGTGCATCTAATGTATCACTTATACACATTGTCAATTATTGTAGCTATTATTGTTCATTTTCTAGCTCCCCTAGAAGAACACATCTTCCTCTTGTGAGCTTCCAGAGACAACACATCTTAGTATCCCTGTGGTGACAATCTCGGTACCTTGGGCAAAATAAGAACTCCATAAATGATGAATGAGTGAATTATTCATTTTCTTGGGACCTTTCACCCATGAAAATTAATCAGAATTGATATGACTATTATAACTAGTAATTTATCAGATACACCTTGCTATCTTTAGGAGAAATTGATGGCCTACTCTGGGATTATCCTAGGAAGCTAATCCAGAATAATGAAGTATAAATATGCCATGCTCCCCAAAATATTTAATCCCCTTGATACATGGAATTATGGATCCAACACATCAAGACAGGCAAATAATACATATAGACCCACTTTAAAACATCCCACTTATGTTAAAGTGTACACATCTAAAAGGAGCTTATGCCACACAAATTAGTTCTTTTTCTTCTGTGCATGAAGCTTAAACTTTTTTGTAAGGATCTTAGCCTAACATCCCAAGAAACTTATCAAGTTTATGGTTCTAGAAAGGCACTATGGAATAGTGAAAAGAGTGTTGGACTGGAAGTCAGTAGAGACTTAAGATGAAACCCCCTTTCTGTATTTCTATCTGAAGGACTGTGGCTATACCACTGCCCATTTCATCTCAGTATTTTCATCTGTAAAATAAAGATAATAGTAGTGTCTCCAAGTGAGATGATGTACATAAAACACTTTGCAAACATTTAAGAACTACACATATGTTTTGACTATTAAGACTATTTGACTTTTGATTAATAATGCTATTGATGATGATCATCATCATAATAATAATTATTCATTTATATAGTGCCAATATTATGCCAAGGATTGTGCTAAGTGCTTTACATATATTATCTCATTTTTTGGTCACAACAGCCATAGATAGATGCTATTATTATCCCTATTTTATAGCTGAGGAAACTGAGGCAAGTAAAAGTAAAGTGACTTGTCCAAGATTACACAATTATTGAGTGTCTAAAAATCAGATTTGAATTCAGGTCTTCCTAACTCTAAGATTAATGCTTTTGCCACTGAGCTACCTAGTAACCTATAATTAAATAATAATAAATCAAGTAATTTTTATGTGATAATATTAAACATTATCAAAGAGAGTGTCATGTAATAAAATGAACACTAAATCAGAGAACTTAAGGCCAAATTTCAATTCTGCTCCTCCTAACTCATGTAACTTTGGGTAAGTGATCTAACCTCTCCATGTACCTGTCCCCTCATATGAGGTAACCTGGGCCTCTAAATTTTTTTTCCTGATCTATAAATTTGTTGTTATTATGTAAATGTGAAAACAGGATTGCATTACTTGATTCAATACAACAATCCAATAAATAATTTTTAGAGACTATTCTATACATGCTATTGCATTAGACACTAGTAATAGAAATGCAAATATGAAATAATCCTTTCTCTCAAAGAGCTTACTTGATATTAGGTGATACAGAAAAAAAGCAGATAAATGAATATAAAGTAATATCGAAAGGGAAAGAAACTCAAAAAACAGGGATAATCAAGAAAGACTTCATGGGAGAGGTGGTACCTGAGCAGAAATTTGAAGGAAGCTAATCATTGGAAGAGCTAGAAATAAGGAGGAAGTATATTCTAGGCATTGCCTATATAATGGACTGGAGATAGCAAATTGGATCGGAAGAATAGCTAGTAGGCCAATTTTACTGGAGTATAGAATGTGTGAAAAGGAATTAGTAAGAAGATGGTGTAGATAAGCCAGAAAGTTGCTTGAACTCTCCTCAGTTTCCCTCAGAAACAATATTAAATCAAGCCTCTAAATAGATTCTGGAGCAACAGAACCTAAAAAAAAGATTAAGTGGAACAATTTTTCAACTTAAGATAATTTAGAAGGACTTCAGGGAAGGTCTGTCTCATTTGGGTAAAGGGAGAATACAGCATAGGAGAAATGGTGTTTGGACAAGCCAGCAGGAGGTTCTTAGCTACAACATGGATCAGCAATTGAGGCACCTGAATCATGGTTCAACAGGCCAGTGGCACCGCAAGTCAGCTAGCTACCTTAGGACAGAATGCAAACTGCCAACCCTGGACTCGGGCACAACAGGTATGACTAGACTGGACGACCACAGCACTGTAGGCAAGCCACCAGCATCTGAGACGCCAGAACACAAAGTCAATGACCAAGCCTCTGGTGTCTAGCACAAGAAGTTTGGGACAGTGCCCCCTGTGACCAAGGAGCAGAATTAAACTTGAAAAGCTACATAATTGGCTAAAAGGGAAAAAAATCAGAAAAGGGACCTGACTATAGAAAGCTACCATGATGATAAGGAAGATCAAAACACAAACTCTGAAGAGGATAGCAGTGTCAGAATACTTATATGTCATAAACCAAAGTGGAAGATAAACCCAAAAGTCTTCTTGGAAGAGTTCAAAAAGCATTTTAAAAACAAAATAAGAGAGGTAGGGAAACAATTGGGAAAATAAATGAAAAGTATATGAGAGTATCAAAAGCTTGGAGAAGGAAGGACAAAAATTGACTGAAGAAAACAATTTCTTAAAAAGACAATTGGAGAAATTGGGGAAAAATCCATAACTATTAAAAAAATAGAATTGATGATATGGAAAAAGAACAAAAACCAAGCAAAGAAAATAATTTCTTAAAACTTAGAATTGGGCAAGTGAAAGCTATGAGACCTCAAAAGTCAATCAAACAAAAGCAAAAGAATTAAAAAAATAGAAGAAAGTATAAAATACCTCATTGGAAAAACAACCAACCTGGAAAATAGATTCAGAAGAGATAACTTAAGAATTATTGAACTACTTTAAGCCATAATCAAAAAATGAGACTGGACAGCATCTTTCAAGAAATTGTCAAGGTTAACTGACCAGATATCTTAGAACCAGAGGGTAAGACTTCATTGAAATAATTTACCAATCACCTCCTGAAAGATATCCCAAAATGAAAATTCCAAGAAATATTGTAACCAAATTCCAGAATAATCAGGAGAAAATACTGCAAGTAGCTTGAAAGAAACAATTCAAAAATCAAGGAGCCACAGTCTGAATTACACAAAACTTAACTTTTACATTAAAGAACTGGAGGACTTGGAATATGATATTCTGGAAGACAAAGGAGCTTGGATTATAACCAAGAATCAACTACCCAGAAAAACACAGCATAATTTTTCAGGGGAAAAGATGATGATGATCATCATAATAATTATTCATTTATATAGTGACAATATTATGCCAAGGATTGTGCTAAGTGCTTTACATATATTATCTCATTTTTTGGTCACAACAGCCATAGATAGATGCTATTATTATCCCTATTTTATAGCTGAGGAAACTGAGACAAGTAAAAGTAAAGTGACTTGTCCAAGATTACACAATTATTGAGTGTCTAAAAGTCAAATTTGAATTCAGGTCTTCCTAACTCTAAGATTAATGCTTTTGCCAAAATTGGCAAAATTGCCAAAGATTTCAATGAAATAGGGGACTTTAAACTTTCCAGAAAAAAAGACTAGGGTTGAAAAGAAAATTCAGTCTTCAAATACAATAATCAAGAAAAGTATAAAAAGGCGTATAGGAAAAAAAGAAAAGTCATTTTATTCCATAAGGTTAAATTATTTATACCCCTAAATGGGAAGATGATACTTGTAAGTCCTGATAATTGTATCTCTATTGGGGCAATCAAAAGGAGTAAAAATAGAAAGAAGGTTTGGGTATGAGTTGACTTTGAGAAGATGATATTAAAAAATTAAGGACAAAAAAATCTTAATAGAAAATTTGACAAATAAGAACCAACATCAAAGACTAATTTCAAGAGACTCAATAAGAACAATTTATGTTTTATATATGGAAATGTAAACCATATGTCTAAGACGATCACTAGCAATTGAGTAATTCAAAAGAAAGATTGGAGTAGAGCTTATGATGTAATTCTAAAAAAGCAAAAATGTGTAGGAAAAGGTAAAAATAGTAATTACACTATATGAATAAGGTGTGAGAGCAAGAACTGACACAGAGGAATTAGATGGGGAAGAAGGCTGGTAGTTCTGAAATCCCATTCATAACGGGAATAGGTTAAAGAAGGAAAAAAGTCATATGTGTGTGTATGTATACACACATACATATATACACATGTCTATATACATAATACACACAATACATGTGTGCTCACAATGCTTGCAACAACTATATGTACATACACATGCATGTGCTTGTGCATAAATGTTTATATATACATATATGTGTGTATACATATAGGCATACACATAAATTTTTGAGAGTTTTATATATGTATGTATGTATATATGTATATAAAAATCTCCAAAATATATATATATACATATATATATATATATCTTAAACTCTCCAAAATTTATAAAGAAATGAGAGATGGAGAGAATAGATTAGGTGGGGTATAGGAGGATATATAGATTAATAGTATAATGTATATAGATTAATGAGAAAGGGATAAAGAGGGAGACAAAGGATGGGACAAAGAGGATAAGGGAGAAATCCTTGGGGTGGGGGGAAGCTAAGTAGTAGCAAGGCATGCTAGTGGGAAGAAATAAAGTAGAAGAGTTAACAGAAATAAAAAAATAAGAGACACACAAACACAATAACAATGATGAGGAATAGCATATATTAGGCGGGAAAGTAGGGGTAGTAATTATATGGTGGAAAAAAAGGATTATAATGGGAGAAGAGAAAAGGAGGATATAGAATAAGGTAAATTACATCACAAGAAGAGGTACAAACAAGACCTATTAAAATAGAGACAAAGAATAAAGGAGGGGTGAATATTGGTTGAACCTTATTTTCATTGGATTTGGATCAAAGAGGGAATGATATATACACTCATTGGGTATAGAAATTTACCTTACCTTATAGGGAAGGAGAGGGGATAGTGAAAAGGGGGGAGAGGTAGATAGAAGAGAGGGCAGAAGGAGGGAAAGGGGGACAGAAAAAGGAGGGGTTGCTGATAGAAGAGAGGGCAGTTTGAAGGAAGTGGTAGTCAGAAGCAAAACACTGGTAAGGAGGGACAGAGAAAGGAAAGTATTATCAGGAAAGAAAATAAAATGGAGGGAAATAAACAGTAATTTTAGCTATGAATATGAATGGGATGAATTCTCCCATAAAACAAATGTGAATAGCACAATTTTGTAAATTAAAACCCAGAATCCTATAATATAGTATTTACAAGAAACACATTTTAAACAGAGTAAAAGTAAGACAGGAGCAGAAAATATTGTGCTTCAGCTGGAGTAAAAAAAAAAAGTCAGGAGTAGCAATTCTGATCTCAGACAAAGCAAAAGCAAAAATAGATATAATTAAAGAGATAAGGAAAGAAACTACATCTTGCTAAAAGGTACTATAGACAATGAAGTGATATGAATACTAAGTATATACATTCCAAATGATGCAGCACCCAAATTCTTAGAGAAGTAAGTGAATGACCCGAAAAAATAGCAATACTATATTACTGCTGTCCTCAATCTCTCCCTCTCAGAACTAGATAAATCTAACCACAAAAGAAACAAAGAAGTTAAGGAAGTAATAGAATTTTTAAAAAGCTTGCTAGATCTCTAGAAAAAATTGAATGGAGATAGAAATGAATATAGGCTTTTTTCCCCTCAGTGGTACATGTAACCTATCCAAAAATTTACCACATATTAGAACATAAAAACCTCACAACTCAAATACAGAAAGACAGAAACATTAAATGAATCCTTTTCAGATCATGATGCACTAAGTTAAATGCAATAAAAGGGCCATGGAAAGATAGCTTAAAAATTAATTGGAAACTAAATCATGTAATCCTAAAGAATGAGTGGGTCAAACAACAAATCATGGAAACAATCAGTAATTTCATCAAAAAGAATGACACTAATGAGACAGCATACCAACATTTATGGGCTGCAGCCAAGGCAGTAATTAGGAGAAATTTTATATCTCTAATTGCTTACATGAATAAAATAAAGAACAGAACAATTGTGCATGCAACTAAAAAGGTTAGAAAATTAACAAATTAAAAATCTCTATTCAGATATCAAATTAGAAATTCTGAAAATTGAAGGAGAGATTAATAAAACTGAAAGTAAGAAAATGAAAATGCCTAAACTAATAAATAAAATTCAGAGCTGGTTTTATAAAAATAAATAAATAAATAAATTTTTGGTTAATTTTATTTTAAAAAGGGAAAGAAGAAAACCAAATTACCAACATAAAAAAATGAAAAGGGTGAAAAGGGTGAATTCATCACTAGTGAATTAGAAATTAAAATTACAATTAGAAGCTATTTTGCCTAACTGCATGACAACAAATCTGACAATATAAGTGAAATAGATAGTTTTTTACAAAAGTATGTTGTCCAGTTTAACAAAAGAGGAAATAAAATATTTAAATAACCCCATTTAAAAGAAGAAATTGAACAACTCATCAATAAATTCCATAACAAAACATATCCAGAGCCAAATGAATTTTCAAATGAATTCTGTCAAACATTCAAAGAACAATTAATTCCAATGCTACATAAATTATTTGAAAAGTAGATAAAGATGGAATCCTAACAAATTCTTTTTATGACATAAATATGATGCTGTTAACTAAACCAAGAAAAGCCAAAAAAAAAAGAGAAAGAAAATTGCAGACCAAATTCCCTATTTAATATTGAGGCAATAATTTTCAATAAAATATTAGCAAAGAGATTATAGAATTTATTTCCAGAATAGCACAGCATGAACAGGTGAGATTTACACCAGGAATGTGGGGCTGGTACAACATTAGGAAAATTATCAGTATAATTGATCTTAACAGTAATAAAACTAACAGATATCATGATTATCTTAATAGATACACAAAAAGTTTTTTGACAAAGTAGCACCCATTCCTATTAAAAACACTAGAGAGTATAGGAATAAAATGGAATTTTCCTTAAAACGATAAGTAGCATTTATTTAAAACCATCAGCAAACATTATATGTAGTAAGGAGAAGCTAGAAGCTTTCCCTGTAAGATCAAAGGTGAAACAAGGATGCCCATTATCACCGCTATTATTAAACATTGTACTAGAAATGTTAGCTTTAGCAATTAGAGAAGAATAAGGAAATGGGAGAATAAGATGGAAGAATTGGACTAGGCAGTGAGAAAAGAAACTGTCACTTTTTGTAGACATTATGAAAGTATACTGAGAAAATAATAGAGAAATAATTAACAATTTTAGTAGTTTCAGGATAAAAAATAAATCCACATAAATCATCAGCATTTATATATATTACCAACAAAACCCAGCAGCAAGAGATAGATAAATCCCATTTAAAATAATTACAAGCAACATAAAATATTTGGCAGTCTATTTGCTAAGATAAACCTAGGAAATATAAGAAAAAAAATCACACAAAAAATTTTTCACACAAATAAAGTCAGATCTAAACAAATGGAAAAAAATCAGTTGCTCATGGATAAGGTGAGCTAATATAATAAAAATGTCAATTTTATTTAAATTAATTTACTTGTTCAGTGCCATACCAAACTACCAAAAATTATTTATAGAGCTAGAAAAAATTATAACAATATACAACTGGAAGAACAAAAATTCAAGAATGTCAAGGGAATTAATGGGAGGAAATGTGCAAAGGAAAGTTGCCTAGTTATACCAGATCTAAAACTATATTACAAAGCAAAAATCATGAAAACTATTCAGTACTGGCTAAGAAATAGAGTGATAGATCAGTGGAATAGGTTAGATACACAGTACACAATAGTCAATGACTATAGTAATCAACTCTTTGATAAACCAAAAGACTCCAGATTCTGGGATAAGAACTCACTATTTGACAAAAACTTCAAGGAAAGCTGGAAAATAGTATGGCAGAAACTAATCATAGACCAATATTGCACACTCTATACTATAATAAGATCAAAATGGATACATGATTTAGACATGAGATGATACCATATCTATGAAATCAATGTTTAAATGAAGAATTATGATTAAACAAGAATAGAAAACATTATGAAATGTAAAATGAATAATTTTTTATGGATTACAAAATAAATTACATTAAACTAAAAAGGTTTTGTACAAACAAAGCTAACACAACCAAAGGACCCATATGATTTATAACAGTTCTTTTTATGGTGGCAAAGAATTAAAAATTGAAGCGATACCCATCAATTGGGCAATGGCTGAACAAGTTGTGATATATGAATATAATGAAATATTATTGTGCTATAAGAAATGATGATCAGGCAGATTTCAGAAAAAAAACTAGAAAGACTTGAACTGATGCTGAGTGAACTGAGCAGAACTGGAAGAACATTGTACACAATAAAAGCAATATTGTTTAATGATCAACTATAAAAGACAGCTCTTTTCAGCAATACAATGATCCAAGATAATTTCAAAACACATGATAGGAAATGCCATCTACATATAGACAAAGAACAATGAAGTCTGAATGCAGACTGAAGTGTACTATTTTCACCTTTTTTGTTTTGTATTTTTCATGGTTTTTCCCTTTTGCTCTAATTGTTCTTTCATTACTTGATTATTGTGAAAAATGTGAAAATATGCTTAATATGATTGTACATGTTTAACTTCTATAAAATTATTTGCTGTCTTGGGGAGGGTGAAGGAGAGAGAGAGAGAGAAATTTGGATTTTTCAAATCCAAAGATTCAAAATCCTATAAAAATAAGAATGGAAAGAGATTAGTGAAATAAGTCCAGAAAGATAAATGGGAGCCAGATTCTCTGGGGCTTTAAATGTTCAACAGAGAATTCTGCATTTTTGCTTAGAGGAAATAGGGAGTCACTATTCATTTTTTGAGCAGAAAAGTGACAATTTCAGACATATTTTAGGAATACAAATTTGGCAACTGTGTAGAGAATAGTTTGGAAGGCAGAAGGCTTTAAAATAGGAAGACCAATTAGGAGGCTATGGCAATATTTCAGGTGAAGACTGATGAATTCCTGAAGTAGGCTAGAAGATATGAGAATCGAAAAAAAAGATGCATGTTATATCTGAACATTTCTAATCATGACATTTGTAATCATTTTAGAATTTTCATCTCAGTGTTTTTTTTTAATTGCAATTAAGAAAAAAATCTAATCAGTTGTTTTATTACAGTAGAATAGAGGTTATCCTGGAATCTCAAAATCTGTGACATTTCAATAAGCTCTGTTGGATCCTCAAAAAGAAAGTCTTGAATTCAGATGTAGAGATAGATCATGTCTCTTGTTCTCTGAAGACTAGCACAATTAATTACAGAAAGGTTCATTACAACATGTCTGGCTAGGAGGTGAACAATTTTTTGGTGATGGAACCCAAAGATTATGGTACCATCAAGTGAATTGTAGTCTTAGTTTGGTCCTGGAGTCTTAATAGATAAACTTTTCACAGATGGTTTGCATTAAACAAAATAATCTAGTATGCTTTTCTACTAACTTTTATGTGTTTTCAAAAGAAATTAATTTTGAAAAAAATCTAAGACTGAATAAGAATTTATTAAAGAACCATAATCTAAAGCAAGTTTTAAAGAAAAACAAAATATCTAATCATCTGACTCACAAATTCTAATGTGATATTTTAAAAAATAATCTCACTATATTTTGCTTTTATACTGCCTTTCATTTTCAAATATATCCCTCAACTTTCCTCTCCTTCAGAAAGCCATCTTTTGTAATAGTTTTTAAAAAGAGAATGAAAGAGAGACAGAAGAAATAGGATATCATCCAACCTGATAACATATCTGATTCTCTGCATCTGTAATAAGTTAGAGGTTCATTTTTCCTCTCTTGAGCAGAACCAAACTTGTTCATTATAATTATACAGAATTCAGTTTTGATTTTATTACTCTTACTGTCTTTCTGTTTACATTTTTATAGTCATGATATTATTTTTCTGATTCTAATTACTTTACAACAGTTCATTTAAACAGTTTTCCATATACTTCATATTTTTCAAAATCATTTTTGGGGAGTATCAGTAATATGTCATTACATTATTAGATGGCAATTTCTTTACCCCCAAATAATGGACTCCTACTTTGTTCCAAGGTCTTTGCTACTACCAAAAAGTTCTTTCTTCCTCCCTCCCTTCCTTCCTCCCTTCCTCCCTCCCTTCCTCCCTCCCTTCCTTCCTCCCTTCCTCCCTCCCTTCCTCC
>JAJPUD010018427.1:0-28721 GCA_023553655.1 Myrmecobius fasciatus | reverse complement strand
AACCACAAGTGCTCATAAATAAATGTAAAGAAAATAATCCATTCTTTCCCTTCAGCCCTATAGGAAAATTATCATGGTGGTTGTTCAATCCTATCTGACTCTTTATGACCTCATTTAGGATTTGCTTGCCAGATATACTAGAGGAGTTTGCCATTTACTTCTCTGGCTTATTTTACAGTTGAAGAAACTGAGGCAAGCAGGGTTATTGGGTTGTCCAGGGTCACACAGCTAGGAAGTGTCTGAAACCAGCTTTGAACTTGCTAATGAAGTTCCTTTGAACTTCCGAATTGTATTCCTGGTGCTCTGTCCACTTTACCACTTAACTGCTCCAAAAATATCTTGGAAATAAGTCTAAATTCTCTTCCTGGATTTGTTATTAATTCACTGTGTTATCCTGGCAAGACACTTACACTTGAGTAAAATAGACCTTGATTTTTTGTTTTGTAAAATAGTCATAATAGTTGTGCAAAGAATTGGGATTATTATACACATACATTCTCTAGGAAATGTAATTAAGAAATCTCCACAAGAACATTTCCAATAACAGATCAACACCTGAAAAGAAGCCTCACCCCAAAGTAACCTTGTCCCTACACCCCTCACCTCAGACTGCAGATGGTTCCCTCTGCTGTCTATGCTGTTGCTATAGCAACTCCTCCCTGATCCTAGTACGTCAACCTGTCAGAACAGGGCATCTGGGCAGTATCGCTGATGGAAAACATCTTCCACTAAATCTCAGAGTTCATTGGACAGTAAAACTCGGGGCCTGTCAGGGCAGGGAGACTCAGAGGGCTCAGTAACAGGGTCCCCAAGGTTGGGAATAAGCAATTACAAGAACCCTGCTCTGAGATGAGTAGAAGCTGTATTAGCTTGCACCCCCTCCAAGTCCCAGAATTTAAGCTCAGAGGAAGAGAAGACTCAATAAATCCAGGTTCTTACCCTCTAAATCCTCGCTCTGATCCAGGCTACTGCCATATAACAAAATAGTACTTAAAGGGAGATGGAGGATATGATGCAGATGGCCTCCTGCAGAGTTGAGATTGGTGGGAGTGGATAAGGTTGATTTTTCCCAGGGTACTAGATAAATGTCTTTGAGGTCCCTCATATCACTGGCATTCTGTGATTTCCTAAATCTCTCCTATATCCATTCCCCCTTAGAAATAGTGCAGCCACCAGTTTTATTAGCATGAACACAGACCAGGACAGGATCAACTGATTGGGGCAATCCAAACATCCCTAAACCATACTTTTGCTCTATGTCCAATTTCAATTTCTGCAAGACCCAGCTGAAATTCCGACCTCCACAGGAACCTTTTCTCAATCTCTCTTAATTCTAGTGCCTTCACTCTCTTTATTAGTTGCTATTTATCCTGTATTTAGCTTGTTCATGCATCATTATTTACACAGTTGTCTCCTCCATTAAATTATGAGTTCCTTGAGGTCAGGGACTATCCTTTGTGGGGGTTTTTTGTATCCCCAGGACTTAGCATACAATGCCTGGCACATAGTGGTGTTTTAATAAATATTTATTGACTGACTGCACTCTAGAGCTTAGCACAATGCCTGACACTCAGTAGGTACTTAATAAATATTGACTAACTATAATCTAGAGCTTAGCACCATGCCCACCATATAGTAGGTATTTAATTAATATTTATTGACTGATTTACTTTACTCTAGAGCTTAGCATAGTGTCCACCACATAGTAGGTACTTAATTAATATTTATTGACTGATTTACTTTACTCTAGAACTTAGCACAGTGTCTGGCACATATTAGGTATTTCATAAATATTTAGTGACTGACTTATTGACTTTAGAGTATGTGCTTAGCACAGTGCCTGGCACATAGTAGGTACTTCATCAGTGTTTATTGACTGACTGATTGACTTCACTCTATTTGCTTAGCATAGTGCCTGGCACATTAAAGTAGATATTTAATAAATGTTTGACTTCACCCCAGCCTAGCTGTTCAAGTACAGCCCTACACTTCTAGCCAAACCATCTTCTTATAGCCTTCTAACCAGTTCCTGTCATCTCCTGCCTCTAAATTATTGTCCAAAGCTGTAGCTCACCATAGTTCAGAAGTAAGGATTCTTAATGGTTCCATCAATGGAGCACAAGCTTCATAGATGGATAGTGTATCTATGAGCAACCTGGCTAAATTCAAAAGAACTCCTTCCCAGTTTGAGCTCCTGCTTGTGGATTAGAGAACCATATCAGCCTTCAACCAGCTACTAAGTGGTAGAGAACACTAGAGCTCCATCATTAGGGGAAAGGGTACTTTCTCAATCACCCAAACTAAATCCATATCCATGGTGACATATAGAGACTCAGAAGATCATTGATTTATAGCTAGAAGGATTCTTGTTGTTGTTGTTGTTTGTTGTTGTTGTTGTTGTTGTTGTTGTTGTTGTTGTAGAGTTGTTTTTCAGTAGATTCAGACTCTTTGTTATCCATTTGGGATTTTCTTGGAAAAGACACTGGAGTGGCTTGACATTTCCTTCTCCAGCTCATTTTACAGATGAGGAAAATGAGGCATATAGGGTAAAGTGATTTGCCCAGGATCCCACAGCTAGTGAGTATCTAAGTCCAGATTTGAACTTGGGTCTTCCTGACTCCAGTTTTTTTTATCCACTTTGCCATTCAGCCACCCCTTGAAGGAACCTTAATTTTGCAGAGGAGGAGATTGCTACCCACTTAGGTCATACAGGGTATTACAAGTAGCAATGACAGAAGTAGGATTCTTTCTCTTTAGACCCACACATGTCATGGCTCTTCTCAGAGAAGCTGAAGCACAGAATGAGTCTGCATGTCTTCTCCAGATAGGAATGGGACCCTCAGGGAAGTGGGAGGGATGTGGGAGTCCTAGTCCTTTCACTAGCTCATTATTGACCACCCCTGAAGAATCCAGGTGTTAGGGAGCTGGAAGAAATCATTGTTAGTAAGAACAACGGTTAAACATCCTATTCCTGCAGAGCTCAGGAAGAAAGCCTGTGTACTTTTCACTCTTCACTTTCTTCTCAGGAAGGCAGCTCAGTCATTAATGACAAAACTGAGCTTCCTCCAAGTTGATAGTTCTGGGATGCTGAGCACAGTGAAAGTCTGTTGGGAGTGAAGGACAGAGCAGATCAGGGTCAGGTTGAAGGGTTAAGAGGATGTTATTCGGTGTGCACCACCGTCCTGGCCTCCATCCCCCACCCAGTGCACAGCTGCTGTTAGCCTAGAGGATGTGGCTTCCTGTCCTGACCTCACTGCAGGGTACTCTGGCCATGAGACTGGGAAACAGCTGCCACTTTCTCCTCCGAGGGGACTGCATTGTGGTCCATCCTGGGGGGTGGAAGAGGAGGATTCTGATCTGCTGAGAGGGCCAGCTTCCTGATTTCCTCTTTGGGATCAGTGCAGAGGAGATGTGTAGAAGTATATGGGAGAAAAATTTAGAAATATTTTCTCACATCAGCAATTATGGGGTGATGGGGCACAGAGGAAATCCCAAACCTTCCAGCACCAATCAAGTAGAATTAAAAGTCTTTCTTCTGCCCAAAAAAAAGTAAGAGACAAAGGAGAAGAGACAAAGAAAAAAAAAAGGATATAGTGGGAAGAATACTATTGACTCTGATGTCATAGGTTTGAGTTCAAGTCTCAGTTGGGTTTAGTATGTTAGAGTTGAGACCTGGATTTTGATCCCACCTCAGACACTTAGTAACTGTGTGAGCCTGGGAAAATCCTTTTATCTCCCTTGATCTTAGTTCCCTCATCCATAAAATGAGGAGAAAAATAGCCCTATCACAGAGTTGTAAGAATCAAAGGAAATGGTATATTGCAAATCTCAAAATGGCATCTAAATTCCATATTATTAATAATGATAAACATGATGATCCTACATCTGATAATTACTACCTCTGTGATCTTGAGAAATTCACTTACCCTTCCTCAGCCTCAGTTTATCTCTTGACAAAATTGAGCAGGTGGGACCAGATAACCCTTGAAAATTCCTTCCCTATATCAATGATTCTGTGCTGATCTGACAGTGACAAGGGAAACAAACCACAATTTGGACATTTTTATGGTTGGGATCCTGAGGATTAGGAAGTAGGACAGGTAGGACCAGGGAATGACTGAGCAGAATTCAGAGGGAAACCAGCCCTTGGGTCTGCCTGAATCACAGCTATTCCCTATCTCATTCACCCTTCACTGCAGTGCTGTAAGGGGTGGGGAGCGAGTCTTGCAGCTACAGCAGATGGTCAGTAGCCCCATCTTGTGGCAGCTTCTTGTCAGCAAATCCCAAAATTCTCATAGAAGGACATAGGACAGGAGATAGGATCCCTTAATAAATACTGTTAGCTCATGTATTGGACTACTTGCCATCTAGAGGCTGGGATGGGGGAAATGGGGGAAAATTGGAACATAAGGTTCTTCAGTGGTTAATGTGAAAGAGTTATCCATGCATAGTTTTGAAAAATAAAAAGTTTTAATAAAAAAAAAATACTGTTAGCTATAGGGTCCTGCTCCCTTACACACATCATCATCATCATCATTCATCTAGTCCTCAGATTGAAATTGAAGAGATGGATTCATTCACTCAGGAGGCAGAGTATGCCAAATCCTAAATGGAGCCTGTGATGTTTTGAAGTTAAAGGAAGAGGCAACAGAGATTATAATGCTGCCTAGTACTCTGGCATCTGAGGGATGTGCCTTTTACCTTAAGAAACTCATCCTTTATTATGCTGCTGAGTGGTCAGAATATGGAAGATAGAGAGCATCCTGGGAATCACGATCACTCAGAACAAAGATTATTACAGCCAATCAGTTTATCAATGGCAGAGCTGGGGCATTTGACTCAATTGAGCATCTTTACCAATATACCATATGATTTCCACCTACACAGTTTCTTGTTTAGAGCTTTGGAAGAGACATTATATCTGTACTTCCCTAATCCAGACCTTCTCAATCATGACATAAAACTCCTCCAGATTCTAATCTTCCCATTCCGACCTGGGCTCCTCATCCAAATTTCCAACCCTCCCTTCATCCCTGCCTGCCATGTTCATGACAGCCCAACACTGGTTCTTTCTTTCTAAATAGCATCAAGTAGAGGATTAAATATTTGGGGTTAGAAAGAAGCCAGCTGGTCCAACTTCCACATTTTAAACATGAGGAAACTGAGACCAAGGGAAATTAAGTGATTTTCTTCAGAGGTGCAATTTGAACCCAGCTCCTCTGATTTCAGATCCAGTGCTCTTTCTGCCATATTGTCTGCAATAACTATTGCTTGCCATTTCCCAACACACATAGGATCATAGATTTAATGCTGGAAAGCATCTTGTTATTTACTCAATTGATTAGTTTTATTCAATTCTTCATGATCCCATTTGAGGTTTTCTTGGCAAAGATTCTGGATTGGTTTGACATTTCCTTCTCCAGTTCATTTTACAGATGAGGTAACTGAGGCAAACAGGGTTAAGTGACTTGCCTACAATCACATATCTAGTAAGTGTTTGAGTCTAGAGTTGAATTGAGGATTGGAACTCTGTCTACTTCACCATGTAGCTGCCTGCAAAGCATCATAGAGTTCATTTATTCCAACTCCTCTCATTTTATAGATACAGAAACTAAGGAGAAAGATTCTGTGAATTCCATGAGGGCACATAGATTGTAAATAAGTTGAACTCCGGCCCTCTGGTTTCCAGTTTAGCACTCTTTCTACCATGCACTGTTTTGTCAGCCAGTCTCTGACCCCTACTTCAGCCCAGTTGCTGGTTCCCAGGTTCTGGGGATTTCCCTGGAGGTGATTTGATAACTCAGCCAACTCTCCTGGAAACAGGAGCACTTCATAACACTATAAGAATTTATTCCCTTACTCAAAACTCTCAACCTTCTTCTGCCATGGAGGCTCCCTGACAACTGACTCAAAAAAATATTGTGACTTCTATGTGGGAATAAATGAGGCTACGAGATTAGTAATAGAGTGAAGAATAGTCCCCCGCATGCTCCTTTGAAACAGATTTCCTGTCTGCTAAAGTTCGTATCCTTCCACTATTCCAAAGGCACTTCAGGTCATAGCAGAGCTTGGGAAGGATACTGGTAGTGGGGGGAGTTAGATGGAAGGACAAAGAGCAGTCCTCCAACAGGAGCATCACATGAAGTCCTATACCAAGGGTTAGTTGTGGTTTTGAAATACCCATGCTCCTATGGGGCAGCTACATGGTACAATGAATAAAAACCGGCCCTGAAGTCAGGAGGACTGAGTTCAACTCTGGCCTCAGACACTTAACATGATCCTAGACAAGTCATTTAACCCCAATAGCCAGAGAGAGAGAGACAGAAACAGAGAGGGAGGGAGATAAGAAGTAGGGAAGAGAGAAAGAGAAAGAGGGGGGGGGAAGAGGGAAGGAAGACATTACCTTTCAAAGTTGAATAAATTCAAGGACTATGGCCAAAGGCCCTCGACATCTAGAACCCCACTTCTTAAACTGTGGGTCACAATCCCAAATGGTCTCATAACTGAATATGGGGGTCACAAAATTATGTATTATCAGTAAATGTTTGACTTGTATGCCTTACACACATACACACACACACACACACACACACACACACACACACACATACACACACATGCAGGGTCATGTAAAAAAAATTGGACAAAAAGGGTCACAAGTGGAAAAAGTTTTAAAAGACCTGATAGTCCAGAGTAGAAGGTAATCTTGAGTCTAGCACAGTCTGGGGTTTAGTTTTTTGTTTTTGTTTTTTTTTTTTTTTTACTTTTTTATAGCAACAGCACCCTTTCTAGGGTCACTTCCCCACCTGGATACTCATAAGCACATCTTGGCCCCCAGAGGCTGGTTGATTATTATTTCCCTCAGAGTCATAGCCATAAGTAACCCTGTGGAATTGGGGGTTTCCCATTCTATTGTTCATAAGTCCCCACTTTTAGAAAAGGTATTTACTAAGTAAGTGTAGCAAGGATAATTTAGAAAAATATCACCCCCTTTCCAGACTAAGAGTACAACTCTCCCCTTATGCACACCTGATCCCTAGAAATAATGGATTCAAGCTTATAGTAAAATGGCAGTAAAGCTTAAGTGTAAGGAATTCCCGTTATGTACAGCTCTCTGCTGGACCCCAAGGGTCAGTGCCCTTGGTTGAATCCTGAAGCTGCCTTTTCTCAGTGTGTCTAGTTTCTCCTTGATATATCCCTCAACTTTTAATGCACACAATTCCATTAGTCACTGTTGTTTCAATGACTGCTTCCAACATCAATGAGATATCTACTTCTTCTGACCTTATGAAGTTTATAAGATCCTAATCTGTTCAGTACTTACTCTAGATACTCAGTTGCATTGTCTTGGAAGAGCTTTTGTTTGCCCTTAAACATATCTCTACTCCCAGCGAGATACATTGTCTCCCCTAGTTTATTCTCTTTAGTAACATGGTCAGTAGTGAGTGAGGAAGACAGAAAAGTAGGCACAATCTTCTCCTTTAAAAATGATTTCCTCTCCCTGGGGAGACTTACATGAACTGATGCTGAGTGAAATGAGCAGAACCAGGAGATCATTATACACCGCAACAACAGTACTATATGACAATTAATTCTGATGGACATGGCTCTCTTCAACAATGATATGTCTCAAACCACCTGCAATTGTTCACTGAAGAAAGCCATATACACCCAGAGAGAGGGATGCGAAATGTGGACCACAACATAACATTCTCATACTCCTTGATTGATGTTTGCTTACATTGTGTTTCCTTTATCTGATATATCGTTTGTGTAGATAAGATTTTTCTTGCACAACAATGATAAGTTTGGAAATATGTATACATATATTCGATTTGCCAATATTTTAACATAATTAACATGTAGTGGATATCCTGCCATCTAGGGAAGGGGTGGGGAAGTTGGGGGGAAAAATTTGTAACGGAAAGCTATGTAAGGGTTATTGTTGAAGAATTACCCACACATATGTTATGCAAATAAAATAAAATTTAAAAAAAAAATGATTTCCTCTCAGGAGCCCAGCTCCCAATTTAGGCTCTTCTCCCATTTGACTGATTAACCCTGACCTAGCTGTTTTTATCTATAGTTCAAGAGACATGACCTTATCTTCTTCAACCAGTCGCAAGATATTTTTCTATGTGATATCATTTCTCTTTATTTAAGGACCCAAAGTCCCTATGATACTTTCAGACTGATTGAGGACCAATTCACATGCTATTTACTTTTTATTGATTAATTGATTCAATAGAAGTGGAGCATTCTGTGATTCATTGTAGTGGAGATTGACCCCATCTTTATGTTTATAGGATTAATGTCTAATACACTGCTTTGCATATTGTAGATGCTTAATATTTACTGAATTTAATTAAATTGCACCTCCCTTATCTCTACTAAGACAAAGCCTATAATTTAAAGTAGCTAAAAAGTGGACTGAAATATACCTGGGAAGAAAAGAAGAAAGAGAGAGAGGGAGAAAGGAAGGAAGAAAGGAAAGAAGGAAGGAAGAGGGGAAAGAAGGAAGGAAGGAAGGAAAGAAGGAAGAAAGGAAGGAAGGAACAAAAGGAAAAAGGATGAATGAATTTAGTATGCACCTTCCATGAGCCAGGCATTGTGCTAAGCATTTTACAAATATTATCTCATTTGATCTTCACAAGAATCCTGAAAGATAGATGCTATTGTTTTTATTTTACAATTGAGGAAATTATGGCAGAAGTTAAATGAGTAAGCCAGGGTCACACAGCTATTAAATGTCTGGGAGGTTTCAGAAGTCTGCTTGTCATGCTTCTCTGGTTTGTTTAAAGACCAAATAAACAGTCTAGAAGATAAATGGCCTTATTTCAGGATTTCATCTTCCAGATTAAAGCAAAGATTCAAAAAGGGATCTGAAAAAGAAATACATTTTTAATTGAATTATTATCAGCACCATGATTGGCAAATATAATTAATTCAAATATCCTTAAAACAAAGCCCTAGCGACAGTTTGGTGATTTGATTTTTTTAATGGGAATGTAATGGAATATTATTATTTTTGAATAGTGCTTGAAATGAATAGGTCATTAGCTTAGGGTCAGAAATCTGTCCTCTGTTTGGCATTTAAAACCCTTTACAACCTGGCTCTAGCCTACCTTCCCTGTCTAATTATCCGTAACTCTTCACACACTCTCAGGTTAAGCCAAAATGGACTTCCTGCCATTCCCCATACAGAGCATTCCATCTTCCATCCATAGGCCTTTTTTCAAGGCTGCCCCGTGCTTGGAATGTACTCCCTTCTTGCATCTATCTCTGAGAACCTCTCCTTTCCTCAAAAATCAGTTCAAAAGTTCATTTCTTCACAAGAGCTTTTCTAATCACCACCCCCAACTGCTAGGACCTCTCCCCACAAAATTATCCTATATTCATCTCATATGTCCTTTATGGGTATACATGTTGTCCCCATTCCTTCCCCAAAAGAATGTAAGCTTCTGGGAGGCAAGGATTATTTTATTCTTTGGTTTTTAAATCTCTACCAATGAAGACTTCGGCTTCTATAGTAGGGACTTCACAAATTTTTATTAATTGCTTACTTCCTTACTTGATTGATTGATTGACTTTTGAGGTGGTACTTATTAAAATGGAATCTGTCCAGTATTTACTGAGTTTCACAGTCTGCCAGGTTTGAGAATACAAGGGAGATCTACTTCCTGTCCCCCTCACTCCCCAACCTTAACATTGATTAGACAAATAGAAAGGTTGTACTCTTTATTATGTCTGTTTGTTTGTTTACTCCCTATGTGACTTTTCATCCTTCCTGCTTCAAGCCCTGATTCCCAGCAGGTCTATACCAAGAATATTTTCCTAAGACTAAGAGTTTTCTTTTGTGTTCTAATAGCTTTCCATGGAAAGGGGGGGAGAGAGTTGCTTTCTTTAGTCACATGTGCTGTGGGGAAAGTGCTGAATTTTTAGTCAGAAGATCTGAGTTCTAATATCAATTCTGTCATTTTCCTGTATAATCTCTAACCTCTCTGAGTCCAAAATTCTTCTTCAAAATAAGGGAACTAAATGATTTCATAGGTTCTTTCCAGCTCTCAGTCCATATTCCTGCATTTGAAATGTCCTGGAAGATTAAAGGATCAAACTCTCATTCTGGCTTACACAATGTACTAAGCACCAAAGATACCAAAAAAAAAAAAAAAAGCAAATTTCTGTTACTGCCTTCAAGGAAGTCACATTCTAATGTTGGAAATAACATGCAAACAACTGTGTGCATAGCTGGTATGATAAGTGTAAATCTGAGATCATTTCAGAGGGAAGGCACTAGCAATAGATGGGACCAGAAAAGGCCTCTTATAGAAGGTAGGATTTGAGCTGTGGCCCTAGATTTCTTCATCTAAGATTAAAAAACAAGGAAGGTGACTAATTTCTATTAAATCCTTTTGTCTTCTCCTCCCAGATTGATTCTTTTGTGAAGGCAAACAAGGCCATCTTTCTTCTTAATTTTTACCTAGTCTTTAAATATTGAATGGGTGTTGCCTCAGACAGTTTGGGACCCGAGAAAGTCCTTAGCTTAGAAACTCCAAGTTCTCTCACCGAATCTGGGACCATCTCCAGTAATCCTGACCTATGTCTTGCCACTGGAACTGAAAGATCTGAAGGAGAGAATGAGGCTGATGATTTTGCATAGCTCTGTTTCACTTAAATCCAATTCAAGTCCAGACATCACCCTTCTGATGTCACTGATACTCTTCAAGAGCAAAGGACAAACAAAATCAAATTCCTCTATAATGCACATCTTCTCTTCCTGCCTAATGTCTAACTTAAGTCCCTTTTGCTATTTCCCCTCCCTCTTCTCCTCCCTCCCCCATATCCTAGAATTTGTACATAAATTATTCCGCCATTGGCCATGGGCTAAATTTCTCCAGAGAATTCTAAAATATACATGATGGGGTGATTAAATTTCAACAGGCAGTTATTGTAATTTACTTAATCGCTGGGCTAATTATTATTTGGGGAAGTTGGGCTGTTGAGTGATGGATTTCCTTGCTTATCACCTTCTTCCAGCACCACCATAAATCTGTCATTTGGTGATACCATTTTTACAAGTTGTTCTCCATTCCATACTTAACTAGATTTTAGAGAGATTATCCTCAGTGCCCTGAGGCCCAAACTTTCCCAAGGCTGAGAGGAACTCCAGGAAGCAGCTTTGTTGGAGAGTTAGGAGATTGTTTTTATGATGGAGGCCAGAGGTGTGGAAAACTGGGAGGGAGAGTTTTCGGTGGCCATCTCATCTTGCTTCCAGTCAGTAGTGCCCTTGACCCAGACCAAGCATTAGTAACTTATACTGGGGAATGTGTCCCCAAGATTATTTTCACTATACTCCCTCCTCCAGTTCCAATGCTTCCTACAAGTCACAAGCAGGAGATATAAAAGACAAAGAGACAAATCCCATCGATCCCATTCTAGAGCTGGCTATCTTCCTAGTATCTCTAAACTTAATATCTGCCTTCTGAAAACCACAAACCAGGTTCCCCTAAAGTCTCAAGACCATGTCCTATCATAGCAGTTTTCTGGATAGGTGGAGGCTAAGAAGTGTAGAGAGCTCCAAAGCAAAAACTAAACTAGATTTATACTGAAATAATAGACCAATATAGTCTTCTCTTGAGTTTGAGGGTGGAGGGAATATGGCAGAAAAGAGATGTGGTGAAAGAAAGCAACATTCAAACATCTTAACTCCAGTAAGAATCGATATTGGGTCCAGTAATGACCAGTTAAAGGAAATGAGGATGTTTAGCAAGGAGAAAAGATGTGGGGATGAGAGCTATCTTCAGAAATCTGAAGAGTTATAATGTGCAAGAGAAATCTGATTAGTTCTGTTTGGTCCCAGAAGGCCAAAGAAGGAACAATTTGTGGACCTCACAAAGAGGCTAAATGTGATGTCACGAAAAGCTCCCTATCCCTTACATCTGTCCCAGAGTGGAATGGGCTCACTCAGGAGTTGATAGTTTGCCCTTCTTGGAGGTCTTCACACAGAGGCTTATTAGGTATATCATAATAGGAATTTTTTTTTCAGATTTGAGTTCGACTAGATGGCTCAAATGTTGTTTTTTGACTCTCAAATTCTATGATTCTGTGAGCTCAGATCCAGCTTCTGCTAATTGCTTATAAAATCTAAATATTATAAAATTCCCTCCAGCATTCTCTTCTGCCACATTTAGCAGTCTAAATCATCCTGCTTCTTTTGGTATCACCAGCTTTACTCTCCCCTCCTCAAAAGTGACAAGTGGCTGGGGGGGGGTTAAAAATAAAATAAATTTAAAAGTGATAAATGGGTAGGATATACATTCAAGCACTTTCCCCTTTGTGTAAGCACCTTTGTAAGAATGGCTTACATAGGCAGATGGTGTTGTGCATGTGCCTACTTGTGTGTTAATATTTACCAATAAATTCCCAAGTCTAGCTGTATTTACAGTTGCAATTGTCTTTATTTTTTCTGGTGTATTTTATGTATTGATTTATTTTATATTTTATATTATTTTATTTATTTATATCATAATTTGATATTGTTATATTAATTCTGGTATGTGTGTATTTTTGTGTGAGAGGGAAGGTATGTGTATATATATGTATATGTATATGTATATCTCCTTGATCCAGTGACTGTGGGTCAAATAAAAGATTTTACCTGGGCTATTGTAAGAGTCGTACATAAAAGGAATCACCACCCTACAATGCAGATACCCTGTTGCCTGCTGGGTATGTGCAGTTGTTTACATGCAATTAGGGTGAGTTGTCATGGTGACAGCTAGGTTGGGGGAGCCTTTTATGCCTTAGAGACCCTGAATTAGCACACCCACCCCTCCAGTTCCCCAAAGCTGTTGCTCCATCTGTTCAGGGAAAAGTCTCCAGCAATAGCTAAGGGAAATGGAGGGAGCTAAGGAAAGACTTCTTACAGCCCTCAGTCAAAGCCCCTTGGACCTGTCCAGAAAGGAAAACAGTTTTATGTCCCTTCTGTTGGTCCATTCCCACCTCCAGCCTCACCTCCCATGGTTGTGCTATGTTGTGAGGCATAGATAGAGGGAACTTGTATACATTCCCACTCCAATCCTCAGACTTCTTGTCAGGAGCACCCAAAACCCTGAAATGGAGGGTGGGGGTACCCCAAAGTGAAAAGGAAGAACAGACTCCCCCCTTTTCCAAACTACCCTTTCTTCCTTTCTTCCCATAACCCCTGAAGGAGACTGGTGAAGGCTTTAAAGGTCCGATGAGACAATAAAGTGTTGTTTCCAAGTTGCATTCTCAGTATTAAGTATTCTTCCCCACCCCCCAATGACGGCTCCCTCATCTACCTGGAGCAGAGCCCCTCTCCCAGAGTCCCCATCGGCCAAATCCAACCTTCTCTCCAGGTGAAAGATCAGATGTTATATCCAACCTGGCCACCAGATGTCGCTGCTGAGAAACCCACCAAAAATAGTGCGGCAGAAGTCCCAGATTTTTCAGCATCCCCCATCTAGCCTATGTCCTGGAAGGAGAGATCAGATACTAGGATGAAAGGCTTCCCTCACCTGGAATCCCTTTGCTCAAAATCTATGTCTGTGGGACAGTTGGAAAGCAGCAGTTCCTAATACTGATAGAATTAGATGGGGGAGGAGGGTGAGTATCATCTCAGAAGCATATTAAGGAATTAAGTATCTGGATTCGAATCAGGGAGAGACAAGTGGGAAATCTTGGGGAGATAAAGGAGAAGCCTCCCTCCTTTATGTTATCTTTTCTTTCTTTAGAGATAACGATGCTGGACATCTGAGAAGGATACAGTTCATTAGTGTTCTATAGCCTTCTTCCTAATTATCCAGCTCCCTAAAGTTAAAGTTTTTGTTTTGTTTTGTTTGGGTGAAGGCTTGGGGTGTGGGTGGGGTCAAACAAATCTGGCAGATTCCAAAAGAATCTGAAACTGTGATTTCATCAATGTTGGGAACTCTTATTAAGAAAATCTTCTTTCTCTTCCCTCCCTCCTTTGCTTTTAGGTAACTTATACTTTTAGGGAATAGCCTGGAGACCTGAAAAGTTAAAATTAAATGGCTTTTGCCCCAGGTTCACAAAGCTAAGACAAGTCAATGACAAAAATACAGTCTCCAGGTATTCATGATTCTGAAGCTACCTTCTATCCCACGTCTCTCAAAGAACTAAGGATCACAGATTTGGGGCTAAAAAAAATAAGGTCATTTAGCCTTCCTCTTTTCATTTTATAGATGAGCAAACCAAGACAGAAAGACTGACTTCTTTAAGTTCCAAATTCAATTCATCAAAAAATTTTAAGCTCTTAATTAATATGTGCAAGGCATAAAGTCTTACTAAAGCCCAGGTAGCTCCAAGTAGCCTTCCTTACATTTGTCTAGCTAAAGGGTGAAGTTTCATTTTTTCCCCTTTGCTTCTTTACAATATCTTTCTGGCAAATAAAACATACATATCCTCTCTACTATCCATCTGGGATTCTTCAGAGGGATGTTATCTTCAACAGAAGAGAGGAAGAGTCACTGGAATCCTGATTTCCTCCTTAAGCCCATGAGCAAGAAAAATGCTGAGTGGGATTCTTGGGTCCTGTGATTGAATCTGAATCATCTGGGAGTAGATAGCTTTAGTTTTGGGTCATTATATTCTCCAACTAAAGAAGGATGCCTGGGTCTACACTGAGCAACTCACCCAAGTTTCTTCCCATTTCTCAGTTTACATTTCTTAGTTCAAAGGGTTTTCTTCTTCCATCCTGCCCTGTAAGCTCCATTTTGACAGTTGAAAATTGTGAAAAAAAAAAAAAAACACCCAAAAAGGCTGAGGATGACTTCAGGTGCTTTGATAAATATTAGAAATGGGGCTGAGATATGTGCACAGGTCCATCTCTGAACTCTCTGACCTCTTCCTGTCAAATCTAACCTTTTCTTCTCACTTGGGAAATATTGATTGGAGACAATGGTATAATGTAACCAAAGTCTATACAAATAGGGTTTGCTTGCTGTATTATTTTAAAAATAAAAAAAACCTTTCTCTTCCTGATCTGACTCTTACTCAGGAGGGTCTGAGAAACTTGAACCCCTCCCAGACACACTTTCTAACTCTCTCCAGTCTTTAGAGACATTTCTGTGACATGGTAACTATAGTCTAGGACCCATTGTTTCACTGGCAAGTACCCTGCTGCCGAATGCCTGGATAACAATTGTACTAAAACATCAGGACCTCAGGCAATTGGCAAAGGGGTTCATTGTTGTCTCTTTTTTCTTGCCTACAAGCAGAGTGATCTAAAGAACTTTATCTGGGATGTCTAATGGTGGCTGCTGAAGAACTATATAGGATAATGAGACTTAATGCTAAAGGTAACTTAGAGGTTATGTATTTCAACCCATCATTTTATAGATGAATAAAATAAGGCCCAGAGAATAATAGTTACTAGCCTAAGTGGTAGAAAGGAAGGTGGAGCAAATTTGGGTGTGGAACTGAATTGTAGGAAAGGTGCCCTGGAGATCTTGGGAGAGGGAGTGGTTGCTGCCAAGCCCTGGCTCTCTGCGCATCCCCACCCAGTCCTTCCTCCAGCTGTCGAGACAGTCTAAGCAGCCTTTTGCCAGATCCAGGTTTCATTCTTGGCAAAGGGGAGGAAAAACCAACCCTCGAAAGGATTCCAAAGTTTTCCCTTTTACAGCTGAAATAACCCAACACTCCAGCTGAGTCTGTGGTGGGCCGAGTGAACAGTTTCATTCATGAGGGAGGAGGGAAGGAGAAATAAGGGGAGAAAGTAGGGGGAGATTTCCTGGCATATCAGCCTTCCTGAATTCTCTTCTGTCAAGTCATTCATGAAAACCTCTACCTCCTGCATTCGAGGAGACATCATAAATTTGTTTCTACCAAGTGCTTTGAGATCCTTAGGTAAAAGCCTTTTGAGTTTTCCCACTTGTGAAAAACCCTCTACTCTCTTGGGCCATTTGCTTTTGTCCCACTATAAAACAGAAGGGAGGAAGAATCTGCTTTGTTTGATACAAAAGGTTCTCTTTCTTTGGGGTCTATTTAGAGGTCATAGATGTCATCTAACCTAGAGACAAAAAGGGGAATAAGATGACCATAGGTGGGCTATTCTTGTCATAGAATTCTCAAATAGCCAAATCTGTACTTCTGAGTCATCAAGGGCACTTCCCAAAAGAGTCCTGATTATTGCCTAACCCCCTTGATCCCCTAGCACCTGTTCCATAGGCATCTCACATACACAATCCCAAACTTCCTGGCCCTTCTAAAGCATTACTATCATTACCCCCCAAGGTAAGTGAGGGCTGTGTTCTCCTGGCTCTGCTATTGTGCTATCAGGTGAGTCAGAGAAATGTCTTTTAATCCTAATTAGCAGATGGAAGAACCCCATCTGATCTATCTCCCAGGTCCCCCATTGGGAGGGTCTCTTCTCCCTTCTGGCCAGCTGAGGCTCTAGATGTGTCCCCTTCAGAGTGCATGAGACTCAGAGCTGGAGGGAAGAATAGTTGTTGAAGTTAATTTCAATTGCTACAATCCTTCGAAGGGACCCTTGTTTGTAGGAAAAATTGTCCCTGAGGCCAAGAGTCAGGTGCTTTCACTATGAACACAGGGGTAGAGAATAGGATGGGAGGTAAGGGTCAGAAGATCTCATTTTTAGGGACCATTTTCCAGGGTTGATGCATGTATGTGTGTACGTGTACACGTGTACATGCACACACACACACACACACACACACACACACACACACACACACCAGGCCTGAAGGGAGGCAGCACTATTTTCATTTTTTTTCATTTTCACCAGTGGATTCTCCCCAGTGATCTTGCATATCCCAGTAATTTGTCCTGCCTTGCTTATCCCTTGTCCTATTGCATATCCCTATGGTTCCCCATAACCAAAGTGTACTCTGCAGTCAATGTCCAGGCTCAACCTATCTCTTCCCTCTCACCCTCTGCAGACCCAGAGTCCCAGAGAAAGAGAACGGTTCAAAATGTCTTGGACCTTCGACAGAACCTGGAGGAGACTATGTCTAGCTTGAGAGGTTCTCAGGTAACTCACAGGTAAGCCTTGGGTTGAGGGGATCTTCCTTGTTCCCTTGCTGTCTTCCATCTCTGCCTCCTCCTCCTCCAATATTTTCTCCAGCTCTCTCCCAGTACAGCTATATGGCCCACCCATTGATGCCCCAGATTGGCCAGTTGCTGTTTCTCCTGCCTTCCAATTGGCCAGATACCCTTTCACCTTTAACCTTTCACTAAGGCTCTTCCCTTCTAGCCAAGATGTCCTTCACCATCCTCCTATGTTTGACTCTTGGACCAGCACTCCCAGCAGACATCAGGGAAAGTCTTCTTGCTGTGTTTAACACAACTTCACACTGGCATGATTTCCTATTTGTGCCTGCCCACTCCATCCCCCACCTCAATTGCAGAGGAACTTCAAGCTCTTGGCTGAATCCGGAGACCTCTTCTTTCTTCAGCACCTCTCCCCCAGCAGCCTGCTGGCCACAATCTCTGCCCTGACTCAATGTTTCCCTTCCCTGACTCTGCTAGCTGCCCAGATGAGCTCATGCTGTCAACTCTGTGGGGGGCAATGAGGACCAGACTGGGCTCTAGGGGTAATGAGTAGAAGAAGTAGCCAAGATTGGGAAATTGTGGGGTGTGAGGGGGAAAACTGGGTGAGGGACAAGTCACACCCTCAGTTGAATTCAAAATGGGGTTCCTCCCCATCTCCTGGGGATGGAAAACAGAGCAAAGTTGGAAAAGCTGGGGAGGTGGCAGTGATGAGAAGCCCATGCTCCCATATCCATGGTAGGATAATTTTACAATCCTTCAAACATTAAGTACTCAGGTATTTAACCTACACATCCTAAGAACAATCTGAGGCACTGAATCACTTCACCCTCAGACCTAGGCACTGAGTCCTGATTCCAAACCTCAGTCAGGAAGCTTAGATCCTATCCTCAAGACTGGGAGTCTTTTTTCAATATTTTCTGTTGAGTTGTTGAGGTCAGATGATGAAGCATATTACCCATCTCCTGACAGAGAGGTGATGGGTACAAGGTACAGAGTGTGATATATATTTTTGGAGATCCCAATGCGGAACTTTGTTTTGTTTGACTATGTATATTTGGTTCAAGGAGTTTGTTTTTCTTTATTTTTTCTTCTTTTCCAGTGGAGGATGGAGTGGAAGAGAAAATAAATTTTTATTAATTGAAAAAAATGAAGTTACAAGATGGATGCTTTGGCATGTTTTCAAAGTATTCTTTCCTGGGTTAGTAACTGTGCTTGTGCCAAGTAAAACCTTCAATGGGTTTTTTTTTAAAGGAAGGGAGATGATGGAGAAATAAATCTGAGGAGGAAAGATAATTGCTGAGAGAGACGTATAAGAGGGTCTTACACCTCCCAACCCTCTGGTGTTTTCTTCCTGTTCGTACTAATAAACATAGGAGCACCAAGCAAGCCTGGAAAATTAAGCAGAATAGTGGGATCTAGGTCACTAGATATACCACTAGCAACCCCAGTATTCATTGGATTGGTCCAATTCAGAGCAACTTTCCCTATGTTTCCTAGAGACCCCAACCAAACTTGAGAAAGAACTGGGGCTGTCCCTTGGGCCCTAGATCACCAGCCAGTTTCATCCCAAGGCAGCCAGAAAGAGCTTAGTTGTTGATGGAGTCACACCCAAAATGACTCATCCCTAGAGGAGCAGAACAGCTTCCATTTCCTTGGCTGGACTGATTCTAACTTGCCAGATGGGGGACA
This sequence comes from Myrmecobius fasciatus, assembly GCA_023553655.1. NCBI lineage: Eukaryota > Metazoa > Chordata > Mammalia > Dasyuromorphia > Myrmecobiidae > Myrmecobius > Myrmecobius fasciatus. Next base: position 9,983 of record JAJPUD010018427.1, on the reverse strand, counting down.
GCTGTGACCAAGGCTGTGACTGTTTATTGTCTTCAGGAATAGGGCAGTGTTCAGAAAAATAGCTTTAAGACCCCATGGAGAGCTAGAGGACTGTCCACTCCGGGGCAGAGCTCTAGATCTCTAGCTTTTAAAGAAATGGAACCAGTCACTCCAAGGCTGTTTTTCTCCTTTGTGTCCCCAAGTTGGTTTCCATTCCAACTTTTGAAGCAAATATATTTGCTTTTATTCTTATTATATAGTACATATCAAGACAGAAAGGCAAGATGGTGGGAGAGAAAGAAAGTTAGTCTCAGAGTCAGGAGTTCAAGACCTACCTTTGACACCTATAGGTTATGTGAACCTGTCACTTAACTCCTCAATGCTGTAAGTAACTCTTCAAGACTAAGTTGAAGATAAGGCAACTACCTGCATTAATAGAGGGAATTGTCTGTACCAGTGAATCTCTGGTCCAGTCTCTAGTCTTCCCAGATTTCTGTAGCCCTTTTTCACTTTTCAAAGCCATCCAGCCAACTAGCTCATTTCAATTCTAACATAAGGTATTGGCAGGTAGATTTAAGTATCTTATTAATAGGACAGCTTGTGGAGGGGAGTGAATTGATCCTGCTTGCCTGAGGTCTTATAAATCTTCTTGGCTGCCAGTAAAGGTGATTTTCCAGCAGACCAAAGTGATGAGCTCCAAGGCTAGGTCATAGAGGGGCAGGAGGGTGATGACTTACAGGTTACAGGTTTGATGTAGATTCAATTCCTTTTCAGAAACCTTTGCACCCATTAAGGTCCAGTTCCACTTCTACTATTTATACCAACAGTGATGTTTCCATCTGAGAATGGGTTGGGGAAAGGTGGGGAGATGGGGTTCTTGTTGGGGAAGGGAAAGGGCAGAGAATTGTCTGTAGCTGAGGGAGAGTGGCCATGGGGGAAGTGAAACTTTTCATTCTCCCTTGTGCTTAGCTTCCTCTCCACCCCCCTATTCTGAGGCAGGAACTGGAGACTAACATGGAATTGGGGGTGGGGGGATATGACCTAATAAAGCCCAGTGACTTCTGCAATAAAGTCTCTCTTCCTGAGTCAAAGGATAGTTCTCCCTAGGGCCATGGGGCCCTCACCTTCAGCAGTTTCCCCAGACTTTATTACGTCTGGGGAATAAAAAGAGGAGAGTAATTTGGGAAGGGGCTTGTTCAGCATCAGCTTGTCAGACATGGGTTAGGACAAGAATAGAATAACTCAAGAAGCTCCCAATATCAGACAGATGCTCTGTCTGATCATAGAGTCCTATTATGATACTAAGTGATATGTATAAGACTCAGTTCCAACTTTTCTGGACTTTCAGAGCCTTCTGGGGTTATCTGATAAGGTATTTATTAGGTGAGTACTGGTACTGTGGGCTACTGAGTAGAGAAACTCAGACACTGCCACCCACATCACTTCTCTGTCATTCAGTAAGACAGTTCTTAATATTGAATATTTCCTGTGTACCCCACATTGTGCTAAGTCTGATGGAGAGTATGAATAAATATGGAGTCATGAGATCATAGAGCTAAAGTTGAAAGGGATCTTGGAGGCCATCTAGTCTATTTCATTTCAGATCTATGCCCAAGGTCTCACACATTTCTAAGACAGTATTTGAATCCAGGTGCTCTGACAGTTCATCTCTATGCTCTCATATGAGGTATTCTCCCCATGTCCAAAATGGGTTTCCTTCCTATGGCTGCCATTTAAAATCCCTTTTTGGGGATTTTCTTAGCAAAAATACTAGAGTTAAGAATTATAAATTCAAACGAGATTATACTAGAGTATAATAACATCAAGAGTTAAGAATTATAAACCCGGGCAGCTAGGTGGCGCAGTAGATAGAGCACCAGCCCTGAAGTCAGGAAGACCTGAGTTCAAATTTGATCTCAGACACTTAACATTCCCTAGCTGTGTGACCCTGGGCAAGTCACTTAACCTCAATTGCCTCAGCAAAACAAAAACAAACAAACAAAAATACTAGAGTGGCTTGCCATTTCCTTCTCCAACTTATTTTACAGATAAGTAAACTGAGGAAAATAGGGTTAAGTGACTTGTCCAGGGTCACACAGCTAGGAAATGTCTGAGATCAGATTTGAACTCATGAAAATAAATCCCCCCATTCCTCCACACACGGTGTGCACTATAGTACCACCTAATGGCATGTGGTATCCCTAGTTTCTTTCAAAGTTCAGCTCAATGCAAGCAAATATCAATAGAGATCATGAAAATGTTACGTTGTGGTCCATATTTCATATCCCTCTCTCTGGGTGTATATGGTTTTCTTCAGTGAACAACTGGAACTGGTTTGAGACAATTCTTTGTTGCAAAGAGCCATGTCCATCAGTATTGTTCATCACATAATACTGTTGTTGCTGTGTATGATGATCTCCTGGTTCTGCTCGTTTCACTCAGCATCAGTTCATGCAAGTCTCTCCAGGCCTCTCTGAAATCGTCCTGCTGGTCGTTTCTTACAGAACAATAATATTCCATAACATTCATATACCATAATTTATTCAGCCACTCTCCAATTGATGGGCATCCCTTCAGTTTCCAGTTTCTAGCCACTACAAAAAGGGCTGCCACAAACATTCTTGCACATGTGGGTCTCTTTCCCTCCTCTAAGATCTCTTTGGGATATAGGCCCAGTAGAAACACTGCTGGGTCAAAGGGTATGCACAGTTTGACAACTTTTTGAGCATAGCTCCAAATTGCTCTCCAGAATGGTTGGATCCGTTCACAGTTCCACCAACAATGTATCAGTGTCCCAGTTTTCCCACATCCCCTCCAACATTCATTGTTATCTTTTCCTGTCATTTTAGCCAATCTGACAGGTGTGTAGTGGTACCTCAGGGTTGTCTTAATTTGCATTTCTCTGATCAATAGTGATTTGGAGCAACTTTTCATATGACTACAGATGGTTTTAATTTCATCATCTGAAAATTGTCTGTTCATATCCCTTGACCACTTATCTATTGAAGAGTGGCTTGAATTCTTATATATATGAGACAGTTCTCTATATATTTTAGAAATGAGACCTTTATCAGAACCATTAAATGTAAAGATGATTTCCCAATTTATTGCTTCCCTCCTAATCTTGTCTGCATTTGTTTTATTTGTACAGAAACTTTTTAACTTAATATAATCAAAATTATCTATCTGGTGTTCAATTAGGAGTTCCAGAAATATGGACCACAACGTAACATTTTCATGATCTCTATTGATATTTGCTTGCATTGTGTTGCCTTTCTCTGATTTTCTTTTTTTTTCTTGTAGATAGGATTTTTCTTGCATAACTTGTCAAATAACTCAACATTATTAACATGTCATGGACTTCCTGCCATTTAGGGGAGGGGAGGGGACTGGGGGTAAAATTTGTAATGGAAAGCTTTGTAAAGATCAATGCTGGGGAACTACCCATACATATGTTATACAAATAAAAAGCTTTAATAAAAAAAAAAAAGTTCAGCTCAAACACTACCTTTCCTGATCTCCCCACCTGTCAGTACCTTCTCCCCAAAATTAGATCGGTTGAAGAACTTAGTTAAAAAGCCCAAAGTCTCCCAATGCATCCAGGGCCATCTTTAGTCATCCTGACCTAGATCTGGCCACTGGTCCTATATGGCTCTGGAGGAGAAAGTGAGGCAGGTGACCTTGCCCCGCCCTCCCTCATTGAAATCCAACTTACTTGAATATCCTGGCATCCTTTCCCTAATTTATGGTCCTCTTCTAGAACAAAGGACAAACAACAACAACCTCATGTTTATTTATATTTCTAATTATGTGAGTATGTTATCTCCCTTCCTCAGAAGAATATAAGCTCTCTAAGGGCAGGGGCTATTTCATTTATGACTTGGTGTCCTCAGCACTCTGCCTGGTTCCTGGCACATAATAGATGCTTCATAAAATCCTTGTTAGCTGCCTGCTTGATGGAGACAAAGACAGTCTTGCAGTCAGTGATTGATCCTTAAGGAGATGAGATTGTTATATATATAAAATAAATGAAGTACATTACAAGCGGTCTGTGTCCAAGGGCTGAATGAAATAGAATTGAACATCCAGAAGGAGCTGATTGTCCTGCCCCTGGTCCCAGAGAAGGAGAGATCCATATGGGCTGCAACAGTGCTTGGAAAATGGCACTCAGAACAAGGCAGTGGGTCACTTTGAGGTGGGTAGATGAGATCAGAGAGCATTCTCTGCAGGAGAAGAGTATGGTAAGGTGGCAGAGAAGAGAACAGCTATTGGTCAAGAAAACAATGCTGAGAGACAGTAAGATACAGTGGAAAAAAATCCAGAACTGGAAGTCAATGTACCTGGGTTCTAAGCTTGACTCTGCCCACACACAATTAGTGTGTGATCTTGGAGAAGTCCCTTATCCTCCTCAGTTTCCTCTTCGGCAAAAGGAAGGAATTGGAATATGGCACAATGAAAAGAGTGCATTGGAATCAGAAGACCTGGTGCAAATTCCAGTTTTGCCACATACTCCTGTGTGACCTTAGTCATGTCACTTAACTTCATTTGTAAAATCAGAAGCTAATTGACTCCTAAGTTCCCTTCTGTCTCTAGATTTATAATCTAAGTGGCACAATGGATAGAGCACTGGGTTTGGAGTCAGTTCAGATCTAGCTTTAAATATTTACTAGCTACAAGACACTGAGCCTCACTTTGCTCATCTGTAAAATGGGGCTAATTCTAGCACCTATCTCTTAAGTTGTAATGAAAATCAAATGAAATAATAATTGTAAAGCACTTAGTTCCTGGAACATAGTAAGGACTATATAAATGTTATTGATGATGATGATGATGAGCTATTAAAAAAATCTCTTCTGGCTCTGAAATGCTTTGATTCCTAAGAGCTTCTTGCCTTGTTCTTACCCCATAGCTCCCTGGAGATGACCTGCTATGACAGCGATGATGCTAATCCCCGCAGTGTGTCCAGCCTCTCCAACCGCTCATCCCCACTTTCGTGGCGCTATGGACAGTCCAGCCCCCGCCTGCAGGCGGGTGATGCCCCTTCAGTGGGTGGGAGCTGCCGCTCTGATGGCCCTCCAGCCTGGTACATGCATGGCGAGCGAGCCCATTATTCTCACACTATGCCTATGCGAAGTCCCAGCAAACTCAGCCACATCTCTCGCCTTGAGCTGGTGGAATCTTTGGATTCTGATGAGGTTGACCTCAAGTCTGGCTACATGAGTGACAGTGATCTCATGGGAAAGACCATGACGGAGGATGATGACATCACAACAGGGTAAGGCTATGGCCCTTTCAAGAGCATCACTTAGAAGGGAAAAGAGGGGGCCATCTTTGTTGTCCTACTAGAGACTGGGATACTTAAGAATCCTTTCAGGTTCTTTATATTTTAACAAGAATGGAGGATTTGATCCTCCACTTTGCTGTGGTTATTTCAAGCCCTGTGGAACCTCTCCACCAAGTTCTGGGCTATATATTTGTTAGAAAGAAAGAAGAAATTAGAGACATCAATAACATGGGGAAGGGAGGAGGAGGATGCTATTTATATATGCAGTTCTTCTCCCTGTGTATGATTGGTATAGTTTTGTGGGCTGGGAAAGGCAGGAATTGGACTTCATGGGAATTAATGATGGTGAATTACTATTTAAGTTGCAAAGGAGGTCCCAACCTGAATTGATATAAAGTTCCTTTTATCACTGTAATAACAGTTCCGTTCCCTATCCCCATCATAGCTTATTCTCTGATCCATTTCTATCTAGACCTTCTATCTTGGTATTGTTCCCTTCCCAACTTTTAAAAGGTTCCTCATCTCTCCTTTCTTCCACAGAGACTCCTAAATCTTTTCTCCTTACTGTCCCCTGTTCTTTCCTAGTCATTATTAATACTTAGGGCAAATTCAGTTAAGGGTGGAGTAAGTAAGATCCAAGCTATTTGAGATGGATTCCTGAAAAAAGTCATGGGAGTTAGATATATTGAAAATCTAGGAAGCAAGGTAATTGAAAGGAAACAGGGATTGAAGAGAAGACTGAAGCCAGTTATTGAACAGATTAAGGAGAAAGGATTATGATGTAGGGATCTATAAATGGCAGCAAAAAGGAAACTGGATAAAAATGAAATTAACTTGTTAGCTAATCATTCATTGTGTCCAACTCTTCCTGATCCATGGACCACAGGACACCAGACCCTCCTGTCCTCCACTATCTCCTCAAGTCTATCTAAGCTTATGTTCCTTGCTTCCATGACACTATCTTGTCTGCTGTCCCCTTTTCCTTTTGTCTTTAATCTTTCTCATTATCAGGGTCTTTTCCAATGAGTTATCTTCTCATTGTGTGGCCAAAGTATCTAAACTTCAGCTTTAGTATTTGATTTTCCAGTGAATACTCTGAATTAATTTCTTTAAGTATTGACTTATTTGATCTCCTTGCTATGCAAGGAACTCTCAAAAGTCTTCTCTGTCATTCAACTATCTTCTCCCCTCCCCTCACTTCCCAAACACTTGTACAGCAGTGAAAATGGATACCTAATAGAATATACAATATCTTTCCTTGGGTATCTTTAAAACTAAGAGTTTCCTTTCTGAATGAGACAATTTCATCTGAGTCTTGCTTTGAAACAGGAAAGAAGACTTTATGGATTTTAGATGTCCTCTATAAGCCAAAGATTTTAGGATTTTTTTTATCAGATTTTTTTTAATCATCAGGTTCATACTTGTAATATTTCCTGTGGTAGAACCTGTTAAGCCTTGCACTCTCCTGACAAATCATTCAAGAGCCCAGGGTCATTGCCATACTTATCTAAGACACCCATCATCCCAGTGATATGTTGTATTTCTATTGTTCACAATTCTCATAAACTCTTTAATGAATTTTTTGGCTACAGTAATTCTCAAATAACTAGTAGACTTGAGTTATGGAGCAATTGTGATCAAAGCTGGTGGACAAAGTTTCCTACTTAAGGTCAATCACAAATCCTTGAGTAATCAAAGTAAATATTCCTTGCAATATTAACATAGGAGTAATTTTTCTGTTCCCATATCCCACTGTCTTAGTGATTAACACAATTTTAAACATATTGAAATAATGAAAATGAAGGAAACAGAATTGAGTCAAAAGAGACACTGATTGACTCTCCAACTGAAGGAAAACACATTCCCTTATCAATGGGAGTGTTTTCTGATGATTTGCTCAAAAAATTCAAGTCACCAATTCTATTCTGTGCTCTGTCATGATGGGCAGTTAGGAATAGTCACTTCTGCCAACCTCAATTTCTCTCCTAGTAATAGCAGAATAAGATTTTTTTTAAATTTCACACTCTTTACAAATGAGGTAAGAAATTACTATTTATTTCCACAATATTTACTCATTCATCTATTTTTGTTCACCAAACACATATTGGTTGAACATTTGAAATGTTCAGGACCCTATTTCTACTTACAATTTAACCAAAAAAAACAATGTAGTCTCTGATTGGAGATTCCCAAGATATCATTCTGGGGCCCAGCTCATTAAGAGGGTTACCTGGTAATTTCCCCATTTGACCCTGGGGATAACATCCAAGGGCAAAATGGGGAAGAAGAAAAAGAAACAAGCACTTATTAAGCATCTACTACATGCCTGGCACCATGTTAAACACTTTACAAATGTTATTTCATTTGCTCTTTATAACAACTTTGTAAGTTTGGATGCTATCATTATCACCATTTTACAAATGAAAATACTGAAATAAACAGAGGGTAAATAACTTGTCCAAGATCACACAGCAAATAGGTGCTAAAGTACAGATTTTAACTTGGGTTATCCTGACTCCAGGCTCAGAGATCTGTCCAGTGATCCCCCTGACTGGAGCTCTGCAAGGAGGGTGATAAAGTATTGTTCAAGAGTCTCCTCCCATGTTCCTTTGCTTTATTCTTTAATGTCTACATAGTCTTCCTTCTCATTTTGTCCTTCTCAGGGCTTTCATCTTCATCTCCTATTCCTTTAAACTCCTGGTCCCTTTTCTTCCAACACCAAGAGCCCCACCTCCTGCCCTTTGGCACACAGTGATCCCTGATCATTATACATTTCCCTATCCCAAATCTGTTGGGGCTGAACCACGGAAAAATGACTCAGACCCAGATGGCTGTCTGGGGAGGAGAAAAGGGGAGGGACAGAAATGAAGGAAGAGGACACAGCGTTCTAGCTAAGTGCTCCTATTCTCCAAGCTCAGGAGAACCTTTTAAAACAGATTGGGTTTTACCATAGATCTCAAATCTTTTATCTGACCCCTCTCTAAACTGCCGCCTTATCCCCTTCTCTTACATTTGCTAAGATTAAGGGTGATTTAGTGGCTAGAATACAGCATTTGAAATCAGAAAGATCTGAGTTCAAATCCTGCTGTAGATACCTCTTCCTAGCTGGGCAACTGAGCAAATCATTTCACCTCTCTGTTATCTTCTTTCTCTGTAATACAAAGTCAATAACACCGACGTTACAGGGTCATTTTGTAGCTCAAATAAGATGACAGACAGACAGATAGACAGAGAAAGGGGAGGGGGAAGGAAGGGATGGAGTCAGGGAGGGACAGAAGGAGAGGAAAAGGGAGAGGGAGAGGGAGAAAAGAGAGAGGAAAAGGGAGAGGGAGAAAAGAAAGCGGGAGAAGGAGAGGAGAGAGAGGGAGAGGAGAGAGATGGAAAAGTAGAGGGAAAGAGAGGGGGGTGGGGGAGAGGGACAAGGGGGAGAGAGAGAGGAAGAGAGAGAGAGAGGGAGGGAGGGAGAGAGAGAATGAGAGTGAGAGAGTGCTTTGCAAACCTAATGTTATCTAAGACTTTAACTGGAAACTTGGTCCTAGTGACTCCCAGCAGAAAAAGTAATTCTCCTTCCTGAAGCATTCAGGAGCACCCAAAATAACAGTTTCATTCCCTGGACTTATTTCCATCCAAGCTGCCTGCTCTCTTCCTAAGCCTTTTGGGACAAATTTGGAGATCTAGACCAGGGAAGGTCCGGCCAATAAAGCAGCTTTGAAGAAAAACAACTGACTCATGTATAGGGTTGTTTACTGCCTGTTGACTCTGGGACTGGCTTGACCTCAGATCCTCAGATCAGCCTTAACAGAACTTGGACTGGAGACCCAACTCATCTCTGCACATGGACTGAGCTCCTATGCTTAGCCCTGTATCTGACCAATGGGAGATGGGCAGGGAGCACCACCAACCTTCCTGAGGAGAAACAGTTACCTCTCACACCATATTCTGTGTATATTGAAGAAGGCTAAATGTATATCCTTGGAGAGTTTCTAGTCTAATAGGGAAGAAAGTTGTTCCCTCAGGAAGCTATCTCCCTATTTGATGGAAGTGACAATCTTTGACTTTAGGAAGCTTCCAGTCTGATGGAAAGGATAATCCATGCACATGTGGAAGCAAACCATTGTATACAGGAATCAAGCATAATAATTGAGGGACCTACGTACAAAGACTTAACTATTAGAAATTAGATGGAGCAATAGCCATAAGTGTGCTGCATTCCTTCTGGGAATATAGCAAAAATCTCTCTGCCTTGTCTATAGATTATTGTATTTCCCTTTATAAAGTAGACATATTTCTGGTGGAGAGCAATGAATGGGTTGAGGGAAGAAGGGAGATCAAAAGAGAAGCAAAAATCAATTTTGTAAATTACTTCCAGTTTTCCCAATTGTTTACACAATTTGGGAACTATTTTGTCTTTGTTCTGATTAGTCTTTAGCTTTAAATTTTCCATTCCTGGCTTCTGAAACCAAGTAATCTATGCACAGGAAACCCAAAATTCACATTGATGATCCCTTTGTAACCATAAGGATTTTTTAAAAAGAAATATGAATAATTGTTCCTCAATTTATGAGTTGTTTAAAGTTTTGAATTTCTATTTCTCTTTTTTTTTGCTTTTGAAAAAGTAGGACACATCTGTGTTTCCAGTGAATCTTTCAGGGAATATGTCATGTTTGCTTAAATATCAATCTTTAAGTTGTCATCATTTCAGAAAACCCCTACTATTAAA
>JAJPUD010018426.1:0-28722 GCA_023553655.1 Myrmecobius fasciatus | reverse complement strand
AAATCAAAAACCTTAAGAAATGGAGTAAACTAGGTTGAGGGTAATTGCCAAGTCTCAAATTCATTAGTGAGTTAGGGGGAGTCACACCAACATATGAGACTTCTAACAGAATGGACAGGTGAGAAAAATTTGTTACAATGAACATGAAAGCAGCAAAAGCAGGCACTATCGAATGCTTAAAGCATGATATGACATCAAAGACATTATGGTCATCCACTGTACACTGAGCCATCTCCATTGATTTTGAATTTTGTCTTCCAACTGGGGTTTGATGACTCAGGAAGAAAAATTAAGGTTGACATCTTTATCTAACTCTTCTTCACTTAAATCTGTGCAAGTCATCACCTTGTGACATCACTGGTCTTCTTTGAAAATGAAGGATGAACAATAGTAGATACACAAATTGACTGTATGATGTTCCCACTCTTTTTACATTAGAAAATCACTAATGATATGAATCAGTAGGGAATATTTTCATCATACCATTCAATGTAGTGTCATATTTAATCAGTGATCAGAAACTGAACAATGATAATGTAAAAGTGAAGAGGTAACATGGTGGAGTAGAGATGCATCAATCAGGGACTATGGACTTGAGAAACATCTAAATGTAGATCAAAGCAGATTAAAATTCAATTGAGAAATATTCAACAAAAGAAAAAATACAATGAAACATTAATAAAATGCATTTCAAACTAAGTCAATGTGATGCTTTCAGTGAACCTTATATATGGATTTGGTGATCTTTGATTCTATTTGAGTTTGACGTTGGTGTGCTGGATAATGTACTGGACTTTGAGTGAGGAAGAACTGGCAACAAATGCTACCTGAAGTTTTCTAGTTTTTACCTCCAAGAATATATCGTGTTCTCTTCTCTCTACTCACTATATCACTACATAAGGTTCTCATCACCTCTCTCCTGAACTATCATAATAGCTTCCCTACTGCTCTTCATTATAATACATATTGCACTGAGCTGCTAAAATTATTTCCCTGAAGCTCAGCTCTGACTGTATTTTCCATCAAAATAAACTCAATGGCTATCTTTGGACAAAAGCAATACATATAAGTTCTTCTGTTTAGCTTTGAAATCTTTTCAAATCCTGTTTCCTACCAGTATTTCCAACCATATTATATATCATTCCTCTCTTTACCATCCCACTACATGACCAAGGCAAAATGATCTTCTGAATATTGTTCACATAGCACTCCCTATGTTTTCAGAGGCTGTTCTTCTTTTCTGGTAGAACTTTTCTTCTTAACACTTTCTTTTAGAATCTCTTTTCTTTCAAATTACCAACTTCTACATGACATCTTTTCTGATCTCTCCCACCCTACTCATAATTGACACATTTATTTTGTATCATTTTATATACTTAAATATATATTTCTCCTTGATGGAATATTGACTGAAGGAGATTAGCTTCTTGAAATAACTATCACATATTTTTTGATTTGTGTCCTTGTATCCCTTTTAGCTGTATAAGTTTGTGGTATTTAGTATATGTTTAATAAATATTTCTTGATTGAATGACTTAGCAATTTGTTATTTAATTTATTGAAGATCTGGGTGAGGAGCCCATCAAACAGACATGTTTCCATTAATGAAAGTCTGAATATCAATATAGTTTCCATAAGGAATAATGTGTTCCAAGAATCCTTCTGTTCCAGGGAATTATTTAGCCACAGGTACAAGCAACAGATAGGAGCAACAGTTTAGATTCAGAGACTACCTGCAAAAAATTTGAACCTTGTAGGTCAGAGGACAGCTAGAAGTCACAGTGGATAGAATGTCAGGCCTACATCAAAAAGACTTCTCATCCTGAGTTCAAATCTGACCTCAGACACTAGTTATGCGACCTTGGCCAATCATTTAACCCTCTTTGTCTCAGTTTCCTCATCTGTAAAATGAGTTGGAGAAAGAAATGGCAAACCACTCCAGTATCATTGCCAAAAATACCCAAAATAAAACAAATAGGATGATAAAAAGTCAAACAATTGTAATGACTGAACAACAAAGCAGTAAGGAGGTAGCAACTGTGAAAAAGCAGTAATAAAGTGATAAAGGATTTCGTTGGAATGACCAAATAGGAGCTTAAACCAAGGAGTAACAAAAGATAAAACCATTGTGTAGAGAAGGAAATTTGAAACTTGCTTCTACTGGTATTGTGGGTTATGTGGTTCATGTAAAGTAAGGTATAGGAATAAATTATTTAGCAGTTCCTAGTGCTTTTCTCTTTCAGGGAGTGTTCCACCCCAGAGAAGTATATATCTAGAGAACTTAATAGGAGGCTAAATTGAGGGGAGGAATTGTTGGCTTTTTAGTAATATGAAATGATTTCTCCTCAGAATGATGAAGGGGGGAGGTGATCAACACCAGGATAGGCAGCAATTAAAATCTGAAGAAATATATAATTACCCAGCATAGGTTGCATTTTCCAAAATGAGAAGGGGAGGGGAGGAGGTTTATGGCCACTATTTATGGAATATGGGATAAGTTATTTTGCATTCTGTTGTTGTTGTTATTGCTGTAATAAATGATGCTTGTCCTATTTTCAGGTTTAGTTAGCCTTAGGGCTTGTATGAAAACTGAGCACTCTTTCCTCTTCTTTGTGGAGATATGGACTAAAGCCAAATTCTAATATTCTCAGAAAAAACTGTGTGAGGGAGGTGGGAGTTGGGTGTTAGAGAGACAGATTCTGATGTTTCAAGTAGAAATCTTAAGTGTAAGGGTAGTAATGTTGGAAATAATAAACATAATCATATGAGAAGCCCCCAAGTTACAAAAATGAGTCAAACATAGTCCTTTGTTTCTGGACCATGATTTACACTGCAATCCCCAAAGTGATGAGCCACAGGTTCATCTAGGGGAAAAGAAATCTAGTACATATCCAGTATAGATATAGCATAGATTAAGATGTAAGTCTTGGTGATGGTAATTCATTAACACTTCCTAGCTGTGTGACCTAGGGCAAGTCACTTAACCCCAATTGTCTCAGGAAAAAAAAAAAAAAACCAAAACTAGGAATTGAATTAGTGTCCATTGATTAAGGAATGACCAAACAAATTATGGTACATGAAATTAGTGGTTTGTTGCAATGTAAAATAACAAGTTAAACATGAAGAGTTCAGAGAAACATGAACAGCTTAATAGCCATAAACTGTTGCTTTCTCCTTGAATCAGACTTCACTAATAGCATTGAAGTCACTTCTAGGTACAACATATTTTAGGAAAGATGTTTGCAATTTGGATTATATCCATGATATGATATGGTAAGAAAAGTCAATAACATAATAGGGATGACTGAAAGACCGACAACATTCATTCATTAGAATAGAGCAATCAGAAAAGAATAGTGCAACTTTATTCATGTATTTACACATAGATGATATGCAGAATTCTTTTTTTATTTATTTATTTTTGGTGAGCCTTGAGAATTGAACTGGGAACAAAAGGCCTAAGTGGCACAATGGCAAATTTCAGAATCTCATGAAGAAATTTTCCTAACAGAAATTTCAAAAGCTAAATGTATTGTCACTAGAGATAATGAGTTTCCTATAATTAAATGTGTTAAGTTATAGATTTGATAACTATTTATTACGGATAAGTTATCACTATTTAGGTAACATTTTGAACAACTGATCACTAAAATCCCTATCAGCAGTCTGATATGATGATTCTATGAAGTGATGATTGATATAGTAACTATAACTATTTCTATTCATATTTTTTCTATTTAATAAGTGATGTCACAAGAGCCTTTGAGTCCCAAATCCTGATTATTTTACATTTTATATAGCAGATATTTATTCATGTCTTACAATTGCTTTTTTTGCCCAAGTTTCTGCTTCTCCAAAATTAGCTCATTGTAGCTTCTGGCTTGCCCATCAGATAGCAAGTGCATCTAAAAAATTCTCTCATTCTATAAAATCCTCCCCTCCCCCTTTTTCAGATGTCTTGTACAATGATAATGGGAGAGTAGAAAGACTGTTAAAATTGGAGTTAATAGATCCAGGTGGTGATGTTGGCTTCACTACTTAATATTGGAATGACTCTGGAAAAAGTACTTTGTCTTTCTAAGTTTATTCATCTGTAAAATTAGAGAGGGGGGTTGGATGAGGAAGGAGATGGTCCTTTTTAGATGGTCCATAAAGTCCATTATAGCTTCTTATGTATCCTCTTATATTCCTTTGAAGATTGAATTTCCTCTTGACAGTGATAAAACACTAAGCCAAGAGTCATAGGGCTGGTTGTAAACATTCATTTAATGGGAAGTACTATTAATGAAAAAAATACAATGATGGCAGTGTTTTTCTCCTCAATTCCTGATGGTACAATAAAACCTATCCCTTAGGGTGTAGTTGTAAGGGATTAGTTGCTCACTGTGGTAGTGGTCCTGACTGCTGTCAGTGCATGTTATTTTTCTATGGCCATTAATAATCTGGAATCAGGGATCTGATATGGCTCAGGATTACGCAACCAATTCATGATCTGCAACCAATTGTACTCATTGCTTATTGCTGTACATTTCTATGTCCCTCCAAATAAATCTTGTTCACACCACAATTATCAATCTATGAAGTCATTTCCTGTATTTCTTAATCTGAGGTGAATTTCAGATAACATTGCACATAATTCAACTAAAGCCCTAATCTATGTTTCTTAATTATGCATTTTTGCATAATTAGTCAATGTTATTTGCTGACATTACTCACCTTTGTAAAACCATTGTATAACCTTCACTTAATAGAATGCAATCTCCATGAGGGCAAAAGTCAATTTATTTTTTTCCTATTTGTATACTTCAATAACTGGTATACTTTGCATACTTCAATAACTAGTATAGTGGATACTTGTTGATTTAATTTTTTTAATCTGTGATATACTTGTGAGCTTTTTGGGAGCACTAAAATCATGATCCTATCAATACTAATTCATGAAAATTCAATATTTCAAACCAATGCCAGCAGCTATAATAGAGAAGATATACAAAGTGAGGGTGTGTCTTGATAATTGCATTCCATACTTACCTTCTTTAAACTTATGATTTAGTTATAGACTTATAGAAGTATCTGCTTAGTTATATACTTTCTATTAGAGTGTAGATAATAGTAGTAAGCAATGAAAGAATACTGGAATCAGGAAGGTGTGAATTCAAATTTGATCAGATACTAAGACAGTGTCTATTAACTTGCATGACTTAATTTTCTCATCTGTAAAATGTGAATAATATTTACTTTCCATCATTGTTGTGGAGATCTAAGGAAGCAATATTTGTGAAGTGCTTTGCAAACTTTAAAGTGTACTGTAATTGTTATTATTATTATTATTATTAAATTATTATTAAAACTACAGCATGTAGATAGATATGTTCATAAGGAAAACCTGAACTTCTTTCAAATTGAAATCTTCCCAAATGCAGAACAAATATTTGTTCAAGCTTTAGAAAATGATTACTTTTGTCATAAAACAAATCACATAGAGCCAACCAACTTGTGAAGATTGAGGGAAAATGTTTGAGCATTTTACAGCATTCAATTCAATAGTCTTATCATAATTAAAAATATTTATTAAAATCCTGTTTCTATTAAAACAAACTAATTTAAAATGTTTTCATAAAGTCAAAATTAAATTAATTTCATGAACTTTTTGAATATAAAATGTAGTGAAACTTTCATTAACTTAATTCTTTCCCTGATATTTTTATAATGCTTCTTTTCATTGTACTGTATATTTGGCACTTGTTTGGAACCTTGCTAATTTTTTTGATGAATCTGTGTCACAGGTCAAAACCATCAATGTCTTCTGATTATATTCTCATTTTATCTATGTATTTCCACAAATCATCTGGGATGGAGAAATCTGATGTTCTATAAATGTCCCCTTCCTCTTATGATATTCTACATATAGCAGTGAACACATCTTATTCCATCAACTCTCCGTCACTTTAGCTATAATATCTGACCTTCTTTCTCATTGATATTTCCCTTTAATAACATTTTTCTCCCATTTTTGTTGCACAGAATGGATGAATGAATAACAAGCTTGCCATATATGTGTTTGGACATTGCACTAAATTCTGGATATACAAATACAAAAGCAAGAATGTCCCTATGTCACCAACAGTAACAAAAGAGGAATATATTTTGGTCTGAGATTTCAAAGGAATGGTGATTAACTTATAGAACAGTGGAGTGACATTATTTTCCAAGAATGAAAGTTTTGATTTGACAGCTATTAGATTTGATTACTCCTCCGAGATAGAACTAGAAAGGAAGAAAAGGACACCAGAATTTTACATGAAGTTAGTAGTATATTTGAAGCTTTTTCAGCATGTTAGAACCTTTCACTTCTCTAGCATAGTCTTTAAGAGAAGACAGTCACTTCCATATTTTAATTAGGAATAAAAGTTAGATTTTGCAGGAGAGCTGTCACATATAGACTTTTACCCTAGTTATCATTATTTTGTGAATATATCTTATCTTCTCAAATAGGGTGGATGTAAGAGCTCTTTGAATGTAAGAGCTCTGTCCCTTTTTATATAAATCTGTCAAGAGTACCTTACATATCATTGTATTAATATATATCATTTTATAATTGTTGATGGGTTAATTTAAATCCTTGATCAAACATTTTTCTGTGCTTAATTATAAACACTTACCAATTTGAGATAAATTCATTTATTTATAAATAGAATGATTTGTCAAGGTATAAAATATACACATACATGAAGTCATTTTATTATCCTTTGCTTCTCCTCTATTGTTACTGGCATATCTGCCCTCCACCTTCCTGGTCAAGCAGATTTAATAATCCTAGGACTATTTGATTAACATTGGAAATCTTTTCAATACATAAGTGTTGGTTAAGATAGTGGTGAAAAAAAATAGAAACACACCTAAGTTATCCAAAATTCTCTTGCAAACAACTTTAAATAATGCCTTAAAATGAATTTTAAAGTGACAAAAGAAGAAAAAATGAAAAGGTGAGCCAATTTTCCAGATTGATATAACTTAATAGGCCAGAAATAAATATCTGCCTCACTGGAGTAGAAATGGAATATAATCTAGCACAGGTTATTCCTTGACATAACAACACCAGACCTTGGAAGCAACTCATTTGGCAGAAGCAGCTTCCACAACTCTCAGCCCACAGGTGGTGAGAGGGTCAGATAACTTGTCAGAAGGAAATTTCAGGTAATAATTTGCTGATATTTCTTGCAGAACCTTGTTGCATTGCCCATATGTGGATCCAGGTCAAATTTTTAGATCACAATCCCAGGGTGAGGAGGAACACCAGCACACCAGAGTTTACAATTGTAGGGTAGAGGAGGACCTTAATTACAGATGCTGGACTAAAAAGTGTGTGGGGTAACTTATAGACCAGAGCAAAGGCCAGAAGAATAGTAAACATATCTTTCTTTATATCATACCACCTTTGAAGAACTAAAAACTTGCAGATCCCTAGAACTAGATGTGAAAACAGCTGTACAAAAAACTTGAAGTTTGAGAAGTACCATTTTCACCTCAAGAGTAGTGCCCAACTTTAACTTCAGAGCTAAAACACACACACACACACATACACACACACACACACACACACACACACACACTTTGTTTTGTGAACAAAAACAAAGAAAAAATACTTGAATATAGAAAGTTAATACACACACTGGAAAAGTGAACAAAAACAAAGAAAAAATACTTGAACATAGAAAGTTGATATGGTAACAGTGAAAATTAGGACATAAACTTAAAAGAAAAAAAAAGTAAAAATGATTACATCCAAAGTCTCAAAGAAAATGTAAAATGGTTTTAGTCTCAAAAAAAGAATTCCTAGAAGAGTGTACAATTTAAAAGGAAATCAAATAAGAGAGGCAGAGAAAAATTGGGAAAAGAAATGAGTGATGCAAGAAGCTCATGAAAAAAATAGTTAAGTTTGATTAAGAAAAGGCATCAAAATACTGAAGAAAATAATACCTTAAAAACAAGAATAAGCTGGATGGCAAAAGAGGCAAACAAATCCAGAGAGAACTCCTTTAAAAGCAGAATTGACCAAATAAAAAAAAATAGATTCACATTGAAGAAATTAATTTTTAAAAATGAAAATTGGGCAAGTGGAAACTAATGACCTCATGAGACAATAAGAAACAACAAACAAAATCAAACAAAAAAAGCTCTCAGAAGCTACTACCCCTTCCCTAAAAATAGCCTAGAAATCATCTCTTAGGAAATTATTGAGGATAACTGCCCAAATATTCAAGAACCAGAGAGTAAAATGGAAATGAAAGAATTCAACAACCACTTACTGTAAGAGATTGTGAAATGAAAATTCCCAGAAATATCATAAGCAAATTTCAGTGCTCCCAGATAAAGGAAAATATATTACAAACAACCAGAGAGAAACAGTTCAAACATAAAGTCACAATTAGAATAAAACAAGATTTAGCGGCTTCTACATTAAAGTATTCTGTAGGTCAAAAGATTACAACCAAGAATCACCTACGCTGCAAAACTAAATATAATTCTTCAGGGGAAAAATAGAAATTTAATGAAATAGAGAACTTTCAAGTATCATATATATATATATATATATATATATATTTGCTTTTTGCTGAGGCAATTGAGGTTAAGTGACTTGCCCAGGGTCACACAGCTAGGCAATGTTAAGTGTCTAAGATCACATTTGAACTCAGGTCCTCCTGACTTCAAGGCTGGTGCTCTATCCACTGCGCCACCTAGCGCCCCCACTTTCAAGTATTCTTGATAACAAGACCAGCTTGTAATAGAAAATTTTATTTTCAAATATAATATTCAAGAGAAAAATAGAAAGGTGTACAGAGAAGAGAAATCATAAGGGATTCAATAAAGTTAAACTTTTTACATTCCTGTATGGGAAGATGATACTTATAATTCGAAAAAACTTCCTCATTATTAGGACATGATAAGGACAGTTAAAGTGAGTATTCAAAGACAGAGGACAGGTTGCAAATTAAGTATGATAAAATGATCTCTAAAAATAAAATTAAGGGATGAGAAAGAGGAACATACTGGAAGAATTATTAAATTATCGCATATAAAATATACCTGGAGTGGAGAAAGGGGAGATAGAATATTGTGTTTGCACTCACTCTCATAGGAATTATCTCAAAAGTCGAAGAATATACTCAGTTAGGTATAACTATGTATCTGACCCAAAAGGAAAGAAAAAGGATAAGAGGATAAGAAAATTGAGTGAAGGATAGACAGGTATAAAAAAGGGCATGATAGCTGTAAGAAGCAAAACACTCTTGAGGATGTACTGAATGAAAGATGAGAGATAGTAAGATGAATACATGGAAAAATAGGGTGGAGAAAAATTCATAGGTAGTAATCATAACTGAAAAAAATTACAAATTTATTTGATAAAGGTGTCTTTTCTCAATACAGAGAGAACTGGGTCAAATAAAAAAGGTAAGACCCATTCTTCAATTAATTAATTTTCAAAGGATAGGAACAGGCAGTTTTCTGACAAGTAGTTGTAGCTTTCTATAGTCATGTAAAATACTCAAAATCACTATTTATTAAAGAAATGCAAATTGAAACAACTGATATACCACTTATACCTATTGTTGGCTAAAGTGAAAGAAAATGAAAAAAAAGATAAATATTGGAGGAAATGTCGGAAAAATAAGACACTAAATGCATTGTTGGTAGAGTTGTGAATTGATTCAACCACCTTGGAAAGCAATTAGGAACTATGCCAAAAGGATTATGAAACTATGTATACCCAACGATACCACTGCTACACACACACACACACACACACACACACACACACACACACACACACATATATATATATACATATATACGTATATATATATATATATATATCCCAAAGAGATTTTAAAAAGAAAGAAAGAAAAGGACCTCTATGCACATTTTAAAAATGTAAAAACAAAAATAATTGTCACAAGATTCTACCTTGCAAACATTCCTTTAGAAAGCAGGATGAGAATTGTTCATTCTGTTTTCTGGTATGTTACTTCAAATTCTCATTTTTCCTTAATTTAACATGAATAAAGCAAATAAATCATTAAAAAATACCCATTCCTATATAATTTACCTTCCCTATCATCACAGAGAACTCATACAGGTTATTTCAACTTGTTTAGGAAACTCACTAGGGAGTTGTCCAAAGAAACATTTAGGTCTGTAGTGGTAAGCAGGAATGGAGATTCAATTTGTGATTAGTATAAAACTGCTCTGATTTGCCTAAGGCCAACCAAAAACTGCTGCTCACAGTGCTGCTCAGAATATTGTATCCAGTCCCTTTGCTTGCTTACAAGAGATTGGGACTATTTGAAACATAGTCAGATACTATGTTTTTACATTTGTTGATTATTAATGCACTTGATCAGAAACATTCATTATCACTTTAGTTGTTTTCATACTGATAAATATGTCCTTTTTGAAAATTTAAAAATAAAGAGATTTGTTTATGAGTAGAGATTTTGGTTCATAGCCATAGTATGTGGAGGATATCTAAAAGGCACATTATATATATAGTTTGTCCCATTTATTATTTTAACTTCATCAGAGAAGTAAAGCATTTTCACTTGTAGTTCAAAGAAATTTATTTGTAAACTGCTGCCCTAGGATGAAGCCCAAAGAAGTCATTTACTTTATATTTCTTATAGAACTATGAAATAGTCCTCTGATCTATACTGGCTATTAATCCTGTATCCAATTCAATTTGAGTTTTTGATCCTAATCGTAAAGACTTGAATGAGATAGAAACCTCCTTCAAGGTTTGGTGCTTTAATAAACTAATCTGTTCTCTAGCAAATGGGTCTTGCAAAACTCCTATATATACTCACAAAAGTTTTCAAGTAAGGACAACATTCTAAAACTGTTTTTGTTGTGATGATGCTTTTTATTATTATCTGTCAGATTTAACTGGATACAACATTTTAGTTTTAAAACAACCCTGCAAATTCATCAACTTCCAAAAGTTACTGATCCTACAACTTACACAATTTTCATTTGTTTAAAAAATGCATGCATATGTATTATAATATGCACACACATGTACATACACATACACATATGTATATACATTGGTACCAAGATCAATTTCTATCATTATGGGAAGTACATTTTAGATCTCAGCAAACCTCCAAGTATAGATAAGTGTCTAAGAGTTTCAGCTAAAAATGTACAATAGTCACAAATTTAGCTGACTTCTTGCCAGGAGTTGCTCCTGAAAGATTCTAATTTTGTTTGATAAAAATCTATGTAAATCCTTGCTGGAATCATTAGATTAGAACTTGTCCATTAAATCTATGTCTGATTATGATCCAAACTTTTTAAACTTAGAATTGCAGATTGGCCCTGATCATTTTTTGTAATAATAACGCTAAAACAACTAGTTTGTTAAGCCAGAGCAGGGAATGGCGACTGCAATAATTTAGGAACTAGTCAACACATATTCTTACCTATTACTGAAGCAAACATATACTTAGAATATTTCTGAATGCAGTTGCTGTACAGAATTCAATTATGCAAAAATATCTAGCATTTTCTTTGGGGGCAAATATTTGTTTAAATAGAATTCTTGACCAATGTTAAATTTATCTAGGATAACCAATTGATTTGGGAGGTAGGAGGTAGCAGGCCTGTGGTTCATGTCCTGATTCTGCCTCTTAGTAGTTACTCTGAATATTCTTAAGTAAATCTTAGAATTATTATCTTTGGAGAAAGGAAATAATAATACACCCACTACCAAAACATATTATAAAGGTGGAAATAATATATTCTTCTTATTATAAAATAGTTCATGAATTTGATCTTTCAGGTTAAGCTATTGATTTCCAGAAATGACACAATAATTATCTTGAAATCATTCAAACAATGGCTTGAAACAAATAATGGTTTTTTGTTATGATTGGTTGTTATTATTATAAAAGATATTGATAAATCTAATATTAATGGTGATGCAATGATAGTGAATTATTGTTTTGCTATAAGAAGCATAAAATCCTCCTGACATTATATTACTTTTCTTCACAAATTTTTTCATGTAAAGTGCTATGTAAAAGTAGTTTTCTACCAGTTTTGATTTTATTATTAACAGAAATAGGCAAAACTGAGACCTGAAAACTTTCCCAACCTCACATAATTATACATGTGCACAGAATTATAAATGTGTTCCCCTCAGAGAATGTAATCTCCTCAAGGGGTGAGGACTTTTTTGTTGTTGTTGTTGTTGTTGATTGTAGTCTTACTACCTAGCTAAGTGCCATATGAACCTTTATTTATTTATTTTTTGAGATGGAATGGAAGAGAGATTTTATGAGTTTATAAAAGTGGTTTAATTTCCATTGCAACATGAATACAATCTTTATTGCTGTAGATTTGCTGTTTGTCTCAAGTCCAAGCAAGTTGCTTCAGACCCTGAGAAGTTTACTAATTAGTCCATGGTCAGAGAATCAATATCTGTGAAAATAACTCAAACCCAGGACTTCCTGACCTCTACAGCTACACATAGTAAGAGATTAATATATGCTTGTTGTTGAGTTGTTTCAATAATCAAAACTGTTGCATTTAATAGTCAATTCACAGCTAATAGTTCAAAATGAAATCAAAACCATTGTATTGTCAACACTCTTACTAACTATACACATGTTGTCAGAATGCAGTCAGGTTTTGTGACTGCAATTCTTGGATCAAAACCAGCCCCAGATAGAATTGTAAAGTAGACAAAAATTTGGATTTGGCATCTCTAATGTTTACCTTTGACATTTTGTTTCTTCACAGTTCTATTTCCTCCTCTCAACTATCCAAATACTCCATATTTCCCAGAAAATTTTCAATAATTCCCTATCTAGGTTATTCTCCTATTAGTAATCAAATATCATCATATTTACGTTACATCACTTGTAGAATAAAAAATTAAATGTTTATTAAATTAAGAGGCTGTAAGAAGTCAGGAAATTAGACAAAGGGAATCCATCCTTTATTTAGGGGGTAGAAGAGAAAACTCACATACCTTCCAATCCTCATGTTCTAGGATTTTTCCTTATGGTGTTTTAATAAAGTTTGAATAAAATAAAAAAATGTGAAAATGTCTTACAAATTGCAAGTGCTATACAAATATAAATGTTATCATTATTAGTTCCCCAAACAGAGATAAGTCAATAAAGAAAATATGTGGGAGACTTGAAATCATACTATACAAGTAACTGGCTTTTCTTGATTTTCTTGCCAATAAGGGTTCAGATCCCTTTCCAAATGTTTTCTCTTTTTCCTTTAAACATTTTTCCCTCTCTTAAGCATTTAAGCAATAAATGTTTTCTGGCTCTATTTTTTATTTCCTCTATTTCCTTTAGTTTTGAGATGTTCTAATTTTTCAGACACTTGTTTGCCCATGATCCAGTCAACCTTCCATATTTTATGTTTCAATCTCCTGAGATTTATGTCTATTTCTGACTTCTGTCCCCTAGCCCTTGGTGAGAACAGAAAGGCAAAGAATTCATTTGATTTTTGCTTTAAAAATGCCTTTTTTTACAGTCAGTTAAATTGCTCTGGCCATCTGTAAGAAACTCGACTCTTTTCTTCACTGACCTCTTGTTCCTTCTGTGTTTGAAAAAAAGGTCTGGTTATTTATCTTAAGTTCTTCTGCAATCTTCTTTTCATTTACCACTTTCCCTTTCCTTACCAAATTTTTTTTCTTATAAATTCTGTGGTTCATTCTTTAATCCTTCGAAGCTTTGGAACATTCCTTGTTCAGTATTACTTTTTAAACTTCAGGTCTTCTGATTGATAATTTTTCTTGTTTTTCTTTCCATTTGGTATAAAATATAAAAAGTACTTTTAAATGTTAAAAACAGATAAATTCATGCTAATATCTCATTTCCTTACTATTCTTTCGATCGTTGCACATAAATAGGAAACTCATGACTGTTAGAAATTTTACTATCAATTCAATACTTGTTCTAATGCCTCCTCCTGATAGCTACATGACCTTGGCTTCCTAAAGACTTTGCCAAGAAATCATGTTAAAACAAGTCAACAACAACAACAACAAAATGGTGAAAATAATATGTTGTAACACATTTATTCTACATAATCCTCTCTCTGATGCAAATGGCTTTCTCCATCACCAGTCTTTTGGAACTGGCTGGAATCATTTTACTGTTGAAAACAGCCAAGTTCATCACAGTTAATCATAACATAATTTTGTTGTTGCTATGTACAATATTCTCCTGTTTCTATTTATTTCACTTAGCATTCTTGATCATTTTTTAAAAGATAATTCCTAGCCTTTTATTTTCAGACAGGTAAATTATTTCTTCTTGATCAATGAGATATTTTACACTATTTTCCCTTTTTTCATTCTTTTGATTATGTTTTATTGTTCCTTGATTTCTCATAAAATCTTACATTTGCTCAATTCTAGGTTTTTGGTGTTTTTTTAAATTAAAGTTTTTATTTTCAAAACATATGCATAGATAATTTTCAACATTCACCCCTGCAAAATTTTGTGATCAATTTTTTTCTCCCTCCCTTCTCCCTTGCCCCCTCCCCTAAACAGCAAGCAATCCAGTGTTAAACATGCACAAATCTTCTATACATATTTTCACAGTTATGCTGCAGAAGGAAAATTAGTTCAAAAGAAATAAAACAAAGAAAACAAAATGCAAGTAAACAAGAACAACAAAAACGAAAATACTATGTTGTGATCCACACTCAGTTCCCACAGTCCTCTCTCTGGGTACAGACAACTCTTTTCATCACAAGACCATTAAAACTGGGCTGAATCATCTCTCTCTTTTTTTTATTAAAGCTTTTTATTTGCAAAACATATGGATTGGTAATTTTTCAACTTTGACTCTTGCAAAACTTTTTTCCAAATTTTTCCCTCCTTCCTTCTCACCCCCTACCCTAGATGGCAAGTAGTCCAATATATGTTAACTATGTTAAAATATATGACATATCTGATATATTATATATATTTATACAGCTGTCTTGTAGCACAAGAAAAATCACATCTAGAAAAACCTGAGAAGGAAAAAAAATGCGAGCAAACATGAACTGAAGCAATGACAATGCTATGTTGTGGTCCACACTCATTTCCCGCAGTCCTCTCTCTGGGTGTAAATGGCTTTCTTAATCACTGAACATTTGGAACTGGTTTGAAACATCTCGTTGTTGAAGAGAGCCTTTACAACAGTATTGATCATCATATAGTCTTCTTGTTGCTGTGTATAATTATGTCCTGGTTCTGCTCATTTCACTTAGCATCAATTCATGCCAGTCTCTCCAGGCCTCTGTGAAATCATCCTGCTGGTCCTTTCTTAAAGAACAATAACATTCCATAACATTCATATACCATAATTTATTTAGCCACTCTACAATTGATGGGCATCCATTCAGTTTCCAGTTTCTAGACACTACAAAAAAGGCTGGCACAAACATTTTTGCACATGTGGGTCCCTTTTCCTTTTTAAAGATCTCTTTGGGATATAGGCCCAGTAGACACCCTGCTGGGTCAAAGGGTATGCACAGTTTGATAACTTTTTGAGCATAGTTCCAAATTGCTCTTCAGAATGGTTGAATCCATTCACAGTTCCACCCACAATGTATCAGTGCCCCAGTTTTCCCACATCCCCTCCAACATTCATCATTATCTTTTTCTGTCATTTTAGCCAATCTGACAGGTGTGTAGTGGTATATCAGAGTTGTCTTAATTTGCATTTCTCTGATCAATGGTGATTTGGGGCACTTTTTTATATGACTAGAAAAAGTTTTATTTTCTTCATCTGAAAATTGTCTGTTCATATCCTTTGACCATTTATCGATTAGAGAATGATTTGAATTCTTATACATTTGAGTCAATTCTCTATATTTTTTAGAAATGAGAGCTTTATCATAATACTTAAATGTAAAAATGATTTCTCAATTTTTGCTTCCCTTCTGATGTTGGCTGCATTAGTTTTGTTTATACAAAACCTTTTTACCTTAATTCAATCAAAATTAGCTATTTGGTATCCAATTAAGAGTTGCAGTTCTTCTTTGAACACATTTTTTTTTCCTTCTCCACAGATCTGAGAGGTAAACTATCCTATGTTCCTCTAATTTGCTTATAATTTCACTCTTCATGTCTAAGTTATGAACCTATTTAGATCTTATCTTGACATGTGGTGAGTCAAGTTATAATTTCTTCCATACTAGTTTCCATTTTTCCCAGCAGTTTTTGTTAAATAATGAGTTCTTATCCCAAAAGCTGGGGTTTTTAGGTTTGTGAAACACTAGATTGCTATCGTTATTATCTATTTTATTCTGTGATCCTACCCTATTCTACAGATTGATTACTCTATTTCTTAGCCAGTACCAAATAGTTTTGATGACCACTGCTTTATAATATAGTATTAGATCTGTTACTGCTAGGTTACCTTCATCAGCATTTTTTTTTATTAATTCCTTTGAAATTCTTGTCATTTTCTGCTTTCACATGAAGTTTGCTACTATTTTTTCTAGATATGTAAAATAATTTCTTGGGAGTTTGCTTGGTATGGCATTAACTAAGTAATTAATTTAGGTAGTATTGTTATTTTTATTATATTTGCTTGGCATACCCAAACACTTGATATTTTTTTCAACTGATTAGGTCTGACTTTATTTGTGTGGAAAGTGCTTTGTAGTTTTGTTTGTATAGTTCCTGACCTTCCCTTGGCAGATAAGACTCCCAAATATCTTATACTATCAACAGTTATTGTGAATGGAGTTTCTTTTTATATCTCTTACTGCTGAACTTTATTGGTAATATACAAAAATGCTACTGATTTATGTGGATTTATTTTGTATCCTGCAACTTTACTAAAGTTATGAATTGTTTCTAGTAGTTTTTTAGTTGAGTCTCTAAGGCTTTCTAAGTATACCATCATATCATCTGCAAAGAGTGGTAATTTGGTTTCCTCGTGACCTACTCTAATTTCTTTAATCTTTTTTTCTTCTCTTACTGCCCAAGCTAAAATTTATAATAGAATATTGAATAGCAATGGTGACAATGGGCAGCCTTGTTTCACTCCTGATCTTATTGGGAATGGTTCTTGTTTGTTCCCATTACATATGGTGATTGCTGATAGTTTTAAATACATGCTAGTGACTATTTTAAGGAAAAGTCCACTTATTCCTATACTCTCTAGTATTTTAATAGGAATGAGTATTGGATTTTATCAATGCTTTTTCTGAAACTTTTGATCCTCTCACTTGATCTGAGATCAGGATGACTACCCCTGCTTTTTTTTTTTTTTTTTTTTTGGATCACCTGAAGTATAATAAATTCTGCTACAGCCCTTTATCTTCACTCTGTATGTATCACTATGCTTTAAATGCGTTTCTTGTAAACAACATATTTTAGAATTTTGGCTTTTAATCCAATCTACTATCTGCTTTTATTTTATGGGGGAGTTCATCCCATTCACATTCACAGTTAAAATAACTAATTCTGTATTTCCTGACATCTTATTTACTCTAGGTTATTCTTTTATCTTTCCTATCCTCCTTCCCTCCTCCCTACTATTTTGCTTTTGATGACCAACTCCCTCAAACAGTCCTCCCCTTTTAGAGCTCCTCCCCCTTTTTTACACCATTCCCCTAATTCTTATATTTTCTTTCCCTTTCTTTTACCCCTTTCCCACCCACTTCCCTATAATGTGGGATAAGTTTCTCTATGAAACCAAATTTGTCTGATATTCTCTCTTAGAACCAAATCTGATGAGAGTAAGATTCACACAATGCTCATTTCTCTCCCTTCTTTCCCTCAATTATAATAGATTTTCTTTGCCTCTTCGTGATATTTAATTTCCATTATTTTACCTCTTTTCCCTCTTTTTCCAGTATGATACTCTTTGCACCTCTAGTTTCTTTTTCATATTATCAAAATAAAATCAAATTATACCTGCATTCTCTAAGCATACTCATAATAGAAATAGAGCTCTTTCCTTTTCACCTTTTTATGCTTCTCTTGAGTTCTGTTTGGAGGTCAAATTTTTTGTTCAGATCTGGTGTTTTCATTAGAAATAGGTGAAATTCACCTTTATCATTAAATTTCTATCTTCTTTCCTGAAAGATAATGTTCATTTTAGATAGGTAACTTATTTTTGGCTTTAGTCCAACTTCCTTTGCCTTTCAGAATATCAGATTCTAGGTCCTTTGATCCTTTAAGATGGAAGTTGATAAATCCTGGGTAATCCTAATTGTGGCTCCTTGATATTTGAATTGTTTCTTTCTGGTTGATTGTAATATATTTTCTTCGCTGCAATAGTTCTTTAATTTAACCACAATATTCCTTGGGATTTTAATGTTGAGGTCTCTTTCAGGAGGTGATTGGTGAATTCTTTCAATTGGTGATTTTGCCTTCTGATTCTAAAACCTCAGGGCAGTTTTCTTTCATGATTTCCTGGAAGATAACATCTAGGTTCTTTTTTTTTTTTCATCATGGCTTTCAGGGAATTCAAAATCCTTAGATAATCTCTCCTAGATATGTTTTCCAAATGAGTTGTTTTTCCTAGGAGATGTTTCATATTTTCTTCTATTTTTTTCATTTTTTTGTTTTTGTTTGACTGATTCTTGAAGTCTTATTGAGTCATTCACTTCCATTTGTTTAATTCTAATTTTAAAAGTATTATTTTCTTTAGTTAACTTTTTTAGCTCCTTTTGTAACTGGCCAATTGCATTTTTTGTTCATTGAACTCTTTTTTCATTTCACAGATTTTATTTTTCAGTGAATTGGTGTTTTTTCATATCTCTTTTGTAGGGCATTATGTGTTTTTTTCCATTCCTTATTGAAATGAGCTATTTTCATTTCCCCATTTTTCTTTTAATTCTCTTTTAAGACTCTTTATGCAATCTTCTAGGAAAGTCTTGTGAAATGGTGACCAGGTCATATCTCCTTTTGCAGCTTTCTCTGGAGTTGCTTTACCTTTAGTAACTTCAGGACCTGAGGTCTGTTCCTCTCTCTCTCCATAAAAGCTATCTATGGTAAGAATTCTTTTTTTTTTGTTTTTTATTCATTTTTTAAAGCTTGAGGTCTGCTCAAAGCAATGACAGCTGCTTTAATTTGCCCTGGGTAAGTTCTGTTGATTAATTTTTGGTGCTGGGTAATCAGAGGTAGGTCTGGAGTTCTTCTCAGGCTCAGTGGTTTACAATTTACATTTTACAAAAGGTAAATCTGCCAAACCATCTGCTTGCAACAAGGACAGAGTAACCCAAGAGGTTCACAGAAGGTTTACAGGTGCCTGGAAACTGCAGTGATTTGACTCCTGGCCCTGGCTTCCTGCCCCAGTCCCCCACACTATGGTCTAGGCTCAGAAGACTGTCTCCCTGCCTGATTGAAACAGACATTTTCTGAAGTTTTTTTTCAAGGTAAATACTTGTGAGTTTTTTGACTCCAACACCAATTTAGAGGCTTAATCTGCTGTTGGTTTGAGAGAAGGTCAGAGGAAGTCACAGAGAGTCATATCTGCTCTCTGCTATCTTGGCTTCACCCCTCAGTTCTATTTTTTAAGGAATTATTTTCCTCATCAAGTTTTTATACTTATTTTCAATTTGCCCAATAACACATTAGAAGTTTTGTCTTTCTTTTTAAAGTACTTTTTAAAAATAAAAAGCTTTTTATTTTCAAAACATATGCATAGATAATTTTTAATATTCATCCTTGCAAAACCTTCTGTTCCATTTTTTCCTTCATTCTCCCACTCCTTTCTTCCTCAAAAAGTAATCCAACATATATTAAATGTTGCAATTCTTATATACAAAATTACCCAATTATCATGCTAAAAAACAGATCACAAATGAAAAAATGATAAAGAAAACAAAATGCATGCAAACAACAACATAAAATGAAAACACTATGTTGTGAACCACATGCAGTCCCCACAGTCCTCTGTCTGGATGCAGATGTCTTGGAACTGGCCTGAATCAAAAGAGCTGTTGAAAAGAGCCACATGCATCAGAACTGATCATAATATAACCTTGCTGTTGCTATGTAGAATGTTCTCCTGGTTCTACTCATTTCACTTAACATCAGTTTGTGTAAGTCTCTCCAGGCCTCTCTGAAATCATGTCTTACAGAATAATAATATTCTTTAACATTCATGGTATATGTGCCTCTTGAGAATTGTATTTATTACTGAGCAGACAGAAGGAGGCATCACATAAATAGAGGGTATGGATATGAATGGACTCTGATGAGATGATGTCAAAGAAAAGTACAATAAATGGTGGGAAAAAGTATGTACTGGAAGAAGAGGAATGGAAAGATTTAATGGGTCATATTAGACCACATGAAGAGACACAAAGACCTATTACAATAGAAGGAAAGTTGGAAGAGGAATGAGCATTGTTTGAAGCTTGAACTCATCAGTTTTCAATCTAGAGGGAATAACGATCATTTAGTTGAGTATAGAAATGTATCAACCCCATAAAGAAGTAGGAGGAGAAAGAGGAAAGAAAATGGAGACGCTGGTAGAAGAGAAGGGAGAAACTTAGTAAATAAAGGTAAGAGAAGGGGGGGTACATAGAAAATGTCAGACTGTTCTGATCTCAAGTAAAGTAAAAGTAAAAATAGATCTAACTGAAAGAGATGAAAATATATCTTAACAAAGGATACCATAAACAATGAAGTAGTAATAATATTTAATGTTTATGCACCAATGGGAAGAGAAGCCAAATTCCTAGAGAATATATTAAGCCAGTTACAGAAAGAAATATACAGCAAAACTATATTAATGCAGAATTTCAGCCTGCCCCTCTCAGAATCAGACAAATCTAACCACAAAAAACCTAGAAAAAAATGCTAGGGAGGTTAAGATCCTGGAAAACCTAGATATGATAGACTTCTGTAGAAAATTAAATAGAGACAAAAAAGAATACACCTTCGTCTTGACAATATATGGCTCCCATACAACAATTGACCATGTATAAGGACATTAAAAATCACACAATCAAATGCAGAAATTTTCAGACCACAACATAATAAAAATTATTTTCAATAAAAGGCCAAGAAAAGACAGACTAAAAACCAATTGGAAATTAAGTAATCTAAATCAAGCAACAAATCACAAAAATAATTGATAATTCCATGCAAGAGAATGACAATAATGAAACAACATATCAAAACCTTTGGGAGGCAGCCACAGCAATTCTTAGGGGAAATTTTATATCTGCAAATAGCTAGATGAATAAAATAGATAAAGAAGAGATCAATGAATTGGGAGTATAAGTAAAAAAAAAAGTATAAGAAGAACAAATTTAAACCCCCCAGTTAAATACCAAATTAAATTTCTCAAAGGAGAGATTAATAAAATTGAAACTACCAAAAGTATTTAACTAATTAAAGTAAAAGTTGGTTTTATAGAGAAATGAATAAAATAGACAAACTTTTGTTTAATTTGATTATATCACTAGCATCAAAAATGAAAAGGGTGAACTTACCAAAAATGAAAAAGAAATTAAAATAGTAATTAGGATCTATAGCATCAGATCTGACAATCTAACTGAAATGGATGAATATAGACAAAAATATAAAATTTCCAGATTAACACAAGAGGAAATACATTACTTAAATAGTCCCATTTTAGAAAAAGAAATTGAACAAGCCATCAATGAATTCCACAAGAAAAAATCTCCAAGGCCAGATGGATTCACAAGTGAATTCTATTATTTAAAGATATTTAAAGAATCATTAAGTCCAATACTATGTAAATTATTTTGAAGTATAGGTAAAGAAAGAGTCCTAGCCAATTCCTTCTATGGCCCAAATATGTTACTGATTCCTAAACCAGGAAGAGCCAAAACAGAAAGAAAATTACAGACCAATCTCCCTAAAGAATATTGATGCCAAGATTTTAAATAAAATATTAGCAAAGAGATTTCAATAACTTATTAGAAAAATAATACACTGTGTCCAAGTGGGACATACACCAGGAATACAGGGCTAGCTAGTTCAATATCAGGAAAATTATTATCATAATTAACCATATCAATAACAAAAGCAAGAAAATCATATAATAATCTCAATTGATGCAGAAAACCATTTGACAAAATACAGCATCCAGTTCTATTAGAAACATTAGAGAATATTAGGATAAAGGGAGATTTCCTTGAAATAATAATTAGTATCTATCTAAAACCAACAGCGAGCATTATTTGTAATGGAGAGAAGCTGAACCCATTCCCAGTAAGATCAGGGGTGAGACAAGGATGCTCATTATCATCACTACTATTCAAAATTGTACTAGAAATGTTGGCTTTAACAATAAGAAAAGAACAAAGAAATTTAAAAATTACAATAGGCCATGAGGAAACAAAACTATCACACTTTGCAGATGATATGATGATGTACTTAGAGAATCCTAGAAAATCATCCAAAAACCTACTGGAAACAATTAACAGCTTTAGCAAAGCTGTAGTATATAATATAAATCCACACAAATCATCAGCAATTCTCTCTATTACTGACAAAGACCAGCAGCAAGAGTTAGAAAGGGAAATTCCATTTAAAATAACTGTAGACAAAATAAACTATTTGTGTGTCTACTTGCCTAGACCTAGGAACTATATGAACACAATTAAAAACATTGCTTATACAAGTATAATCTGATCTAACCAATTGGAAAAATGTCAATTGCGCATGGGTAAGCTAAGCTCAATGACAATTCTACTTAAATTGATCTACTTGCTTAAAGCCATACCAATCAAACTGCCAAAAATTATTTTATAGCACTAGCAAAAATAATAACAAAATTTATCTGGGAGAAAAGTCGAGAATATCAAGGGAAATAATGGAAAAAAGGACACTTGCCTAGCAGTACCAGCCCTAAAACTCTATTATAAATCAAAACCATTTAGTACTGGTTGAGAAATAAAGAAATGGATAAATGGAATAAGTTTGATACACATGACACAATAATCAATGACTATAGTAATCTAGGATTTGATAAACCATAAAACTTCAGCTTCTGGGTAAGTATTTGCAATTTCACAAAAATTGTTGAGAAAACTAGAAAATAACGTATCAGAAACTTGGCATGAGTTGTATATCTCCCACACCATACCAAAATAACGTTAAAATGTGTAGATGATTTGGACATAAAGGATTATTCCCTAAACAAAATAGGAGAGCAAGGGATAAATTTATCTATTGGATATTTGGAGAAAAGAGGAATTTGTATCCAAAGAAAAAGAGAGAACATTATGAAAGGCAAAATGGACAACTTTGGTTACATTAAATTAAAAGTTTTTTGCACAAGCAAAACCAACAGGATCAAGATTAAAAGGGAAGTACAAAGCTGGAAAAAATCTTGATAGGCAGTGTTTCTGATAAAGCCTCATTTCTAAAATATATAAAGAATTGTGTGGAAATGTCTAAGAACATACATCATTCCCCAATTGATAAATGGTCAAAGAACATGAGCAGACAATTTTTAGATGACGAAACTAAAGCCATCTGTAGTTACATGGAAAATTCTCTAAATCACTATTGATTAGAAAAATGAAATTTAAAACAACACTGAGGTATTACCTCATCTCTCAGATTGACTAAAATGAGAGGAAAAGATAATTCTAAATCTTGTCAGGGATGTGGGAAAACTGGGATACTAATGCATTGTTAGTGGAGGTGTGAAGTGATCCAACCATTCTGGAGAGCAATCTGGAACTATGCCTAGGGGCTATCAAATTGTGCATACCCTTTGACCTGGCAGGGCCATCACTAGGTCTGTATCACAAGGACATAATAAAGAAGGAAAAAGGACTCACATGTGCAAAAATGTTTGTAGCAGCTCTTTTTGCTTTAGCAAGGAATTGGATGAGTAGATGCTCAACAATTGGGGAATGACAATTAGCTGTGGCATATGAAGGAAATGGAATACTATCTATTCTTCTCATCCTTTGCCATATCTTTTAACTTTTGTCTTCAATCATTCCCAATATCAGGGTCTTTTTCAAAGAGTACTATTTTTTGATTATGGAATTAAATATTTCAACTGCAGTGTTTGACCTTCCAGTGATTAGTTTGAGTTAATTAAAAAAAAAAAAACATTAGTTGATTTAACCTTGCTGCCCAAGGGACTCTCAAAAGTCTTCTCTAGCATCACAACTTGAAGTCATCAATTCTGCAGCACTTAGCTTTTCTTATAGTACAACTCACATAGCCATACATTATTACTGGAAAAACTATAACTTTAACTAAGCAGATCTTTGTCAACAAGGTGATGTCTCTGCTTTTTAGTTTGCCGTCCAGATTTTCCATAGCTCTTCTTCTATGGAGCAAACCTCTTTTAATTTCATAGATGTAATTTCCAAATGCAGTGATCTTTGAGCCCAAGAATATAAAATCTGACACTCCTTAGATTTTTTCTCCCTCTATTTGCCAGGAATTGATAGGACTACTTGCCAAGATCTTATTCTTTTTTATGTTAAACTTCAAGCCAGCTAATACATTTTCCTCTTTCACCCTCCTCAAGAGGCTTCTTATAATTGTGGAAATATGTGTAGAAAAATTGAACATGTTTAACATATATTGGATTACTTTCCAGTTAGGCAAGGGATGGGGGGAAAGGAAGGAAAAAAAAAACTTGGAACAAGAGGTTTTGCAAGAGTGAATATTGAAAACTATCTATGTATATGTTTTGAAAATAAAAAAAAATCTTTAATATAAAAGAAGCTTCTTAATTCCTCTTTACTTCTGCCCTGTCAATTACTAGGCAAAACACTCTTCATGCACACACACACAAACACACACACACACACAAACACACACACATACAGAGAGAGACAGAGACAGAGAGAGAGACAGAGACAGAGACAGAGACAGAGAGACAAAGATACAGAAGAAAATACTTTAAATAAATAGAGTAAGTCAAAAAAGAGTAGGGAGAAGTAGAATTGTATATCTAAAAGTGGCACTGTATATTTAAAAGCATAGATGTCCGGATTCTCACTTACCTTGCCCTGTTCTCTCCCCCTCTCTCTCTCTGTCCCTCTCTGTTTCTCTCTCTATCTCTGTCTCTGTCTCTGTCTCTCAGTCTCTGTCTCTTTTTGTCTGTCTCTCTGTATCTGTCCTCTCTCTCTCTCTGTTTCTGTCTGTCTGTCTGTCTGTCTCTCTCTGTCTCTCTCTCTCTCCTCTCCTCCTTTCCTCTCCTCTCCTCTTTCTCTTTCTTTTTTGCTCTGTCTCCTCTTCTTCCATCGCTCCAACATGAACCTATCCTCAGAGGAGGTTAGAGATCTGCAGCAGTAAGGCAGCTGCTACATCTCTCTATTCTCAAGTTCCTAGGAATTTTCATGGTAGGTATATACTTTTAGCTTATGATGTTTTACTGGTATATTTCCCTTTAATGAATCACCCAAGGTATCTCCATTAATTATTAATCAAAATGTTTACTATACAGAAAGCAAAATAAGAATAGCAATTGCTTAGCATCCTATTCACTCTAAGGCACATTCTCATATAAATATACATGTCCTTGGGAGAAATTTAGCATAAAATTAAATTACTAGAGTAGTGATATACGTGTATTGGAAACCCGAACCCAGAGCAACTCATATCTCAATGAATGAGAACTTTAATGTCCTTTTTTTGTTTGTTTTCCAAGAACTGACCTTACAGAGTCCATGAATAAATATAATATCTATGTTGATAGAATGGCTCCACTATTAAATTGATATGTCCTATAGTTATGTAGGATTAGTTCCTCAGAGGACATGAACTCTGATTTACATTTGATAATAGGTGAACTTTCATATTCACACTCATCTGATGCCCCTTAGTCCCTTCTCTGTTATTAATTAATTGAGTTTGCTTATTAGATTTTTTTGATAGCTTAGTGGAGACCACTGGAATTGCATTATCTCTTTCATATCATTCTTCTTTTGGAAATATGGTACAGGATGTAAGGATTGAAAAAGAGTTTAGTCCTCCAACTTGTTCATCACACAATCTTGAATCTATATTGTCCAAATTTATTCCTCTTTTTCTTAGACATTTCCTCCTGTGATATACATACTTCTCCAGAAGCAACTTGGCACAGAGAACAAAGCTTGTGGAAGTTGAATTACCCAATGTAAAAAATGGAAAGACACAATTGTGTTCAGTCCTAGGGAAAGAGTAAGGAATTCAAAAATTATAAAGTTAATATGGGAGGAAGAGGGAAATGAAATTACCAAAGACCTGAGGAGTTATAAAATATGTAAAGATCTTGATTAAAGGCACACAAAACAAGACAATATTAATAAGCAAATACCAACTCATCTCAGTCATCTAAATGAATCCAAATATTTATGAATATATATTGAAAGGAAAAGAGAAAGTAAATGAACATTTGATGATGCAAAGGACCCTCTGGATTCCTTAGAAAACATGGAGAAACAGTAGAATATTTCTAAATGGTTTAAGAGAGAAATAAGCTTTGTGAAAGCAGAATCAATAGCTTGCACAGCAAAAAAAAATAATTAGCAGAATAGAAATAGCAACAGCAAAAACAAAACAAAACAAACAAACAAAAAACACAACTTAATCCTATGGTGGCAAATCTTACCAAAATAACAACTGAACAGAAAAAAAAACTGATTAATAATGCAAACAGAGAAGGGGAAAAAAGGAAAATTTGGGAGAAGGGAAAAATGGCATTAAAGGAAAATATGATATTCTAATAAGAAAAAAATCATATTTATCTCAAAAAACATGACACATGAAAACAATTTGAGGATTGTATATCTCACAGAAGACTAAGCAAATTCAAAAAACCCTGAATGGCATAATACAAGATATAATACAAAAAATTGCCCAGATCTTTGAACACAGGAATAAAATGTGCAAATGGAAAAAGTCCACAGATTATCTTCAGAAAAAAAGAAAGTAAAGAAAAAAAAAAGAAATTCTGATAACAACAACAAAATTATTAGTAAATTCATCAAGGAAACACAAAAAAGATCTAGAAATATAAAGAAAGGAAATTTATGTAATACAAATTTGACCTTTTAGATATCTCTTTCCCCCATCTGGAAGTTCAGAAGAATGATATAACTAGATTCTGATAACGCAAGTGACAAAGACTTTTCTTTTTTGGTGGGTGGGATATATAAACTTATATGGGCTAGATGACAATAAAATTTAGTTTTCAAACTTAGTTGATCAGTTATACTTAGATCTTAGCCAAAACTAATACATTGAAGGATGACATCTGGGTTTCTCTGCTATTTAACATTTGCCTCAGCCATTTCAATAAATCTATAAATAGAATACTTATTAAATAAAAAAATGCATTGACAGGCTAGAACATTAGGCTGAACTGAAATTATTGGATCTAGAATTTCATTAATATAAGGAAACTCTGCCTACCAATGTAAGTTGGCATTTTCTCTTGGATTTAGAAAATTATAGAATTCCCTAAAGCAATAGTGTCAAACTCAATTAGAAATGAATAACTGTTTACTCAATATTTACCTAAAAAATCAGAAATTAACATTACCAATGTTGTATTTTACTTTTATTTATTTTGTTCCACATTTCCCAATTCTATTTTTATATTGTTCAGACTGCACTAGGAAGTTCTGTGAATCACTTATCACCCTCAATACAAGCTTGACACTTTGGGTCTAGAGCATTGAGAAGGTAAGTGATATCCATAAGGTCACAGAACTACTATGTATTAAGAGTAGGACATAAATTGAGTCTTTGTTCTGAAGTTAATTCTCTATCCAATCACTACAGACTGCCTCTCAAGATGAAATTAGTGGTATTACATAAAGTTTCACCTTTGAATTAAAAAGAAATCTATTTTACAAAGGCAATACATATATCGTAAAGAAGAAAACATGGCTACATAGCATTCCGTTTGAAAACAAAAGATATAGAAATTTTTATGATAAGCCATTTCAGTATAAGTGAGTAATGGTAATGGCCACTAATAAAACTATAGGAAATAAGTTTGTATTACCACAGGTATAGTGTCCCAGATTAGGGAGAAGATATCTCCTCTTTGCTTTCTCTTATCAATACATATATTAAATTTAGTACTGGATGCCATACCTTTTCAAGGATATTGATAGGTTGGGAACACAGTGAGGACAGTCATAGTGGTAAACATCTCAAATGAATATGACATGAATTCTAATTGAAGAAAAGTAAGATTTTGAGTAAAAGAGGATTTACATGATCAAGTAGCTGAGGACTATTGTGAAATAAAGGAATTAAAGTTGTTTTACTTGGCAATAGGAGGCAGAATTAGAAGGAATAAATGGATGATGTAAAAGGCAAAACTACTTGACACGAGAATTTTATATTGAAACCAGGACTCACAAATATCAAGTATCCTATCAAAGGTTACAAAATTAATAAATATCTGAAATAGGTTTCAGGTCTAAATCTTCCAGATTCTCATTCTGGCCCTTCATTATTACAGTTCAATGCTTTTCAAGGCTGTATGACCACTTTTGGAGATACTTAGTCAGGAATAGGTTGGATTAGGTGTCCTTTGAGTTCTCTTCCATATCTTAAATTATGTGAATGATTAAGTCTTTAAACAGTATATTCTTTTATTATCTACACTGGGGTCATGGCTATGCCGCATGGAAGACACTCTTCAGGCCACTTCAGCAGAGTACAATGGACAAATATTTTTTTTCTTTTCTTTCTTTCTTTCTTTCTTTCTTTCTTTCTTTCTTTCTTTCTTT